>CAODLS010034550.1:0-10990 GCA_948243855.1 Flueggea neowawraea | reverse complement strand
GGAGGATTCAAATGAGGAAGAGATTTAATTTGCCTGCTTACACATTCTGCTTTGGTGAACCAGCCGTCTCTGATTGTACCCTTTGGCTATGTTGTTGCTGGTGCTCGCTTGCTCAGGAAGTTCGGACTGGGAATGCTTATGATGTCATGGAGGATAAATTTGACAGAAAACAAACGGAAGAGAGTAGCGAGAAGCCGGGTTCAGATTTGAATTATGCAGCTGGTTCTGGAAAAAGTTCTCCCCTTGTCAACAACTTGAGCCCTTCTAAGACAATGTTGGGTAGTTCGCCGAGCCAAAGTACTGTGTCGAAGGGATATAATTCTCCAGAAAGGGAGCTTGCTATGGTGAAAGAAGATTCTTCTGCAGGCGACAAGGATGAAACCATGACACCGCCTGCTCCTTCATTGATAAACAGAGACAACAGAGCGGTAATGACTACAGATACCATTTTTTTTATTTATTTTTTTGCCAAATACAGATACCATTTTTATGTATTCATTGTGAGTTGCACTGAAGTCATGTATGTATATTTCAAGTACGACACATATATGTTTGCATCTCTCTTCATAGTTCGAACTACTTTTCGGTTTTCTGGAGTTGTTTCATTGAGAATACCATAAATTGTATGTGAGCACTGAAATCTTGTTGAGAATCAAATTGAATTGAATTTTCAAGTACTTGACACCCACTTTTTGCGGAACGGCATCATAATCTTCATCATTTGGTCATATACACCTTATTTAATGATCTTGTTGGTGGGAAATCTTGTTGCATGTTTAACCGACAATTGTATTCAGCATATTGTGACATTTAAAAATAGTTGATAAACGATTTAGCTAATTTACCTAAATCTACCAAACCTCCTCCATCTTTTATCACTTCTCTTGAGATGGCAATACAAGGAGAATTGCCATTGTCGATGCAAGTTTCTAAATAGAACTAGTGAACAATTTATTATTTTATCCTTCATGTCAAACTGATTATTGCTGTAATGATCAAGATGAAGAGAGTGCATTTCCTGAATAATATAATGTCTCGCATGATCAGCGGTCTGTATCATGCCTATGAGTAAATGGAAGTCACTCTCGATTAGTAGAATGCACTTCGAAGATGGAAGTTGTGGAATTGCATTTTGACAAGAATTATACTCAGAATCATGAATCCATGTTTGCCCATTACAAGAAAAAGACATATCATACAAGAAAATTGTAACTTGAGTGAAGACCACAACAACAACAACAAAAAAAAGAAACTGTGGGGGAATTATGTTTTGTTCAATCAATAATGGAGTAGTTGCCTTGTCATATGATGATATTTTGTTGGTTTAATGAAATTGTTTGTGGTGTTCATTTCTCTTGTTCTTTGCAAAGCTTCAAGGTAGTTTAGCTATTACTATTCTATGGTATGATCATAAAACTATAAAAATAGTTTTTTTTTATTAAAAGAAGTTTCCTGGAAGCTCACACAAGGCACAATCAGAGGCTAACATATTTAGATGTAAAGTGGGCGCTGAAAAGTGAGGACATTAACTGGACACTGTAGTGCATAAAAAATGCAAATGTGTTTCTTTGAAGTAGATGAAAGTCTTCCTTCATCACCGAAAGTTAACTCTCTTACCTTAATTTCTTTTATTATCTTCCCCGCCAACATGATGCGGCTCAGAAATTTTCACCGACTTCTTTTATTTTCTCTCATTAAAAGTCAAACTTTTAATATTTTAGTGTCGGAAATATCTTAATATTTAAAATAATTCGTGTATTAATAAACTACAAGATGATTGGTATGCAAAACACAAATTTTATGTACATTGGATGGCTTTTTCGGTAATTTGGTTCTATGATTCAATATATCAGAACGTTAAATAATAAATTTATAATTTAATGGTGCTAGAATCATGATGTAAAAGATTTTGGTAGTTGAATTATCAATAGAGGCCAATTTGAAAAAAAATCTCTAATACCCAAATTACTTGAAAACGTTATAGCACTCAAATCAGTGCTAATACTTATTTAGTTTTTTTTAAACTATATTTATTTGTTTGTTTGTTTTATTTATCGTTTATATCCATAAAAATTCCCTTCTATTCTTTACAGGCTCAAATTTGAGCTCTACACATCTCATGTCTATATTGTAGCTCTATTTGGCAGCTCTATTTCTTCCTCTATTTGGCAGCTCTAAAACCTTTTATAAAATTATTTTTTGTTTACAAGGGAGTATTCTTATTTAAAGGGAAAATAGGGATATTGTTGATATTTGCATTAAAAAAACCTATAAAATTTAAAGAATTTGAATTCTAAAATTATATTCAAATTTAATTTACAAAAGTTAACAGTGTCATGATTTATGGCATCGTAATTATAGTTAAAAACTTTTTTTCTTTGCTACAACTGATTAAAAAATAATTATTTATTAAACTTGATATTTCAAATTAATAACAATATAATTCTCTATGTATCAATTTGCGTAAAATGATTCTCAGAGAGTCAGTACATTCCAAAGAATATTCGACTAATAATTCATACATTTCACATTAGTCATAAAATTTTCATGTTACATCGACTTATGTAACAAATCTTGTACCTTTAGTTAGGCTTTAGGGCTCGTTTGACAACACAATATCTTTTGTATTTATCATGTAATATATACGAGTTTTGTAATTTATAACAGTAAAAATTAATGATAATGTAAACCTTTTGTCTTATATAACAATAAGTGATGTACTAATTTTATCATTCTTTAAAAGTTATATAATTGAAATATAATAATAAATGAGAACAATAGTGACATTTTACATAATAAAATATCTCAAATAGGCTCTCATATGCCATATGTTAATAGGTATTTACCAAATAAGTATATTGTGTATTTTTCCTACTATATGCTCCTAAAATGTTATATGCTTGTGTGTGCCAAACAAGCCCTAATCTTTACAAATAAAATTTATTTTTTTACAGAAAAATACTATTATTAAGATCAAATTAGTATCAAAATACCATAGAAAGCACTTATTATAATTGCTAAGCAATAAAATATTATAAATTACCATATTGAATATAATATAGTAGTCAATATCAATAAACAAATAGTTTTCTGTTCTTTAAACCGCATTGCAAAAAGCAGGATTCCCACATTATTTTTTTTTTTTAAAAATTGCCGCATGCACTTGTCTTTAACTGTGAGTATACGATCCCAACAGACATTTTGTTGGTAAGTGGTTACTTCAATAATGAATAATTAGCAATTCATTAAACTTTACTTAATCACTCATACTTTTTGTTTGATAAGTTTAATCACTCATACTTTTGGAGGCATGATATATTAATGTTTTGTCCCTCTAACTCATCAAGGGTTCTATGTTTTCACTTTTTTTTTTTGAAATTATTATAACTGTTCAGTAGATTAAACAATTCAGAGTTTAATTAAATTATGAATGACTGAAAGTACTGCAGATTTTAATCTAGACTAATAAATTTAGTGAACTACATGAAAATCATATAATAATACTATCTCTATTCCATAATAATGTACACACTTTTCATTTTGGGTATCTCAAAACATAGACACTTTCTTCATTTTGCTGATGTTAACATCATCAGTTGACAACTAATATTTTTTTTATGTACATGAAATTTTAATCTGAAGTCATTCGAAATGAATGTTGCTGCTGATTCATTCAAGAATCCCACTACTTCATTCAAAATCATACTATAATTTTTGGTGCTGACTAGGTAGTTAGATTATTATAGTGGAATGCATATATTCAATAATTTTACATTCTTGTTTGTAATCTCGTCATCTCTAATACGTGGGATTTTAATTAGCTACATAGGTTTTTTCCTTTCTTAAAACTATGAATCGATCTAAGATTTTTCGTAGAATAACTTTTTGTGTTCTTGATGAATAAAATTGAAAGAACTGACTTATAAAAAAAACTACTAAGTTCGGAAAGCACTTACTACCATTTTGAGTTATATATCTTGCAACATTAATTTTTATGACCTCTTGTTTTGCTTACTTCTTTCTTGTCTATCGACTTGCATTTCTTTTTTCTTAAAAGATTGATTTAATAAATGTGCATGCATAAATAAATACGTGTCATGGTGTGGCGGGTGGACGCCTACATGAAGTAGTTTGATTGGAAGCACAAAGTGACAATATTATATCATCAAACACAAAAGGGTTTTTAATATGGGATGATGTCGGATATTGAGTAGTGGCCATGAAGGCCGGTACATGAAAGACAAATGGAACATCTTCCATGGCTCCATCCCGGCTTCAAGAGCCAGTAATGCTTGTGTTAGTATAAATGCCCCCAAGTAATTAGGATTCAGCACTGGCCATATTCCTATAGTAGCAGAGTTGCAGGGCTCTAGCCAGGGACTTCATGAATGAAATTTTGTGTAATTTGTGCCTGTTTCATGTTGGAAAGTTTTTTTTTTTGACGAAAGTTATATGTAGCTTTTTTCATGAAATGCATGATCACTTGGTGGTCATGGTGTTAAGGCCGCATGATATGATGTTTCGTTTTTGAGCCTTCTAACACACACAATTAGTGTAGTTTGGTACTACAAGTCGCATTTAATGTTAAAAAATTGAAAGTTTAATTTTCAATAAGAACAATTAAAATAAGTTATCAAAAAAATTAATGAGAACTCATCGAAGTTGTTAGGTACTATATATTAGTTATTCAGGCAAATTAATTTTATTAGAACAAGAGTGTGGATTAGTTTGGTCGTAGTACAAATTTAAAGGTGTCTCTAATAGTTAGGGTCCATTCAGGACACATCGTGAAAAATCAGAAAAGATATTTAGATATATAAAATTGTGATTAAAATTCAATTAAAAAAAAGAACAAGGACTTAAGAGTGATCAGAGAATTATTTCAGAAACTCACTTTCGACGGTGAAGTCAATTATGTATAAGGTATAAGATGAGGTAAAAACAAAAATTGTATATGATTTGAAGAACTTGCCAAATCGTTTTAAACTTTAAAAACCATTAATAAAATTATATTAATGAGTACCTCCTACATTAAAGCATAATTACGGCAGCAAAATGTAATTCTTTGAAATTATATTTTCAAGTTTTCATCACTAAATTTATAAATCGGTTATTGCAAGACGCAACATAGCTCATTAATTTGGAAAATTAGCTAGAATGGTGACAAGTTAGAGCATCGTCAGTCTACGAGAATCATTAAGCGGAAAATCAAGTAGTTAACCTATGAGCAAGGGTAGGTTTAGGTACACTAATTTCAACTTCATTTTTGGCATTCGAAACTATATAGCTTTCCATTATAAACACAAAACGTTTTTCCAATCCAAAACCTAATTGCAGCTAAAGATAGGGAAGTAACGGAATACAATCGTACTATTAGCATTTGAGTTGTATTTTCTCCATTTACACATTACAATCCAAAATGAATCAACCAAATTAAAAATAAGCTTATCAAGACTTGAAACTATAACAGTCTCCAGTGCTAATTAGTGTGACGGAATTTTACATCAAATAGATGGGGTATTAACAGTTTTTCCCCTCACAATAAGTGTCTTCTTTAATCTTTGAACCATGAACGCGTGGCAAACAGTCCTATTAGGATCGGTGTTTTAGTGTGTGTTCAGCATTGAGATTAAATCTGCATTGAGATTGCAAAACTGCATTTTGGAGTCAATCATTTTTTTAAGTGTTTGATAATAAATAAAAAAATTGCGATATGCAATAACAATATCCCCTCAAAACACCGTTTCAGAAAAGTTAAGATTTGTTGTTTTTTTCCATCACAAAAAATTTAAACTACCCAGCACACTTTTTAATCACCCACAACAATTTTAAAACAGTTCTTCACATTTATAAAAAAACACTATTATAAAACACCGATTATCAATCATTGTTTACTAATAGCACTTTTTCAAATCACAACACTAAACAAAGCCTTAATTAATGTGTAGGATTATCGATATCCATACTAGAGAGGGGTGAATAGTCTGGATCGACACTTTATTGAACTCTTTTCGATTTCTTGCTCTTTCCTTGATTTTACTTGTATTGTGGAAGCTTGAATGAATAAGAGCAAGAAGAAGAACAAAGAAAACAAGAGATTTATAGTGATTTGGCAACTCTCTTGCCTTAATCCAATACCTAAGTATAACCACTTAGGATTTTTGACAACTATACCGTACAAGGCCTTCACAAATACACAATCACTTTTTCAAGGATCAAGTGAGAACCTTTACGACCTCAATCACTATTCTAGGTGAAGTGATCTATTTCAAACTATGTGAGAATTCTCCCTAATCTAGTTTTTTTTTCTCTAAGGTAGAACTATACTAAATCCTTTCTTGTAATCTCATTGATTATAATAAACTCTCTCAAAGATTCCAAATAATTTGAATACAAAATGATAAGCTCACAATATCTCACAAGAGCATCAAAGATTATACATGAATAATGAATGCTCAAACTTACCCATAAATAATGTTTTTAATGTTGTTGATGCTTGATAGATGTTTGCAATAAGTGCAAGTGGGTTCTCTCTATGTTTCTGAAGTGTTGAAGGAGAATCTCTTGTCATTTTAGCCATTGGAGATGAGAAACTGGTTGTTGCACTTTGAAATTGTAGCTTTTATTGTTCTACCAGAACCTCTCACTCGAGTAGAACTTTGTGTTACTCAAGTAAGTCACTTGAAAATATTTGAAAAATTAGTCATTAGAGTAGTGGCGAAGCCAAGATCTAATATAAAGGGGTGCTGGACTTACAAAGTCTTATGATTATCATAGTTAATAAAACTAATATTTATTTTAAATGATGATAGTTTTTCAATAATAATAAAATAATTTTACCATAAGCATTATAAAGATAGAATCGATAATAAATTTAATTATTATTACAAAAAATGATGTCTGATCTTATTATATGTTTTGAATGTCATGCTAAAATTAGTGTCATATATATACATATTTTTTGAATCAATAATATCATATATGTTAATAATTAAAATTATAGATCTGAATAAGAAGATAAAATTTAAAAGAGGACAATTTAAGTAAATAATTAGTAGTTATATATAATTGTTGGGAGATATTCACTAATATTTTGTTATCATGAAAATCAATCTTTGGGTCGAACACACTGAACTGAACCAAGCCAATGGATTGTTTGATCAAGTGAGAGCATGTTTGGGTAAACGTGAGTGATGTGCATCTCATCGGATTAACTTTTTGGAAAGAAGGTAATGACACCGTGAGATAAGTCATCAAGAGTTCAATCCCAGTCAATCAAAAAAATGACTTACAACAATATTTTTCACATACAGCTGGAATCTCATCATCAATTATTACTGGCTTCCGTCCAAAACCATTTCTATCCAAGTCCACTTGCGAAACCTGTTTGAGCATGGTTTCACTTTCGAAACTAACTTCGATATGTAATGTTTATCCTCTTTCTACGGCTGAGATCGAGACAAAGTAAGTGAAGGAAGGAACCATAGCCGTCTGATTTTCATCCTGAAACGAGTTGTAGTTTCTGTAATTCTAACCTGTCTTCATCTGTCTCTAGTTAAGCACCAAATTTGCAATACTTTGTCCAAATGGTCTTAATCCAAAAACCTCTGTCTATCAATATTGTTGAAGACAAATATGTTTGTATCGATAATTTGATGGCGACTCGCAATTAATAGGACCCCAATTTTGGTTTGATTCAAGCTTTGTGTACCCAAAAAAGTGGACCTCTATTGTATCAACCATGACAATTGACTAACAAGCCATGACAGGCTTTGTCTTCAAAGCATTTTGGTTTGCTCCAATTTAGTAAAAGAAAAGCTGTTTTTTATGAAATACATGTAGTATTGATAGAGACATCTAATAATAAAAGTAATTGAAATAGATAAAGAAAATAGAGAAAATTGAAGAAAATATATATGTTTATGAAAATTGGAAAGTGATCATTTTTATTCATTCAGTTCAATTCATGATGAATACAATTAAGAAAAACCACAGTTTCATGCAAACTCAACTCATACAATACAATTCAATTGGCCTTCCTTTTTATTCCCTTAAAATCATCCATTTCTGTACTGTGGCCTCCCAATCAACTGAGCACAAATGAAATGACTTCACCATCCAGGAGAGAGAGGACAACCTATCTATCCTCTTTCAAATAGATATAGTCGTATGTAGGTGTTTTATTCCCTCCCCCCCTTCCATTCAAACGTTAATTGGGTTGTTGGTGCATTGGTAATAATTCATGCATAAATTGCAATAATATGTGAACCATAACTCCTGAGAAAATTCAGCATCACAACCCTAAAATTATCACGACACTTTCAAACACATTTTCAACTACTTCCCGCAATTCATTCCCAAGTGGATAGCGTAAAATTATCAACACACACAAAACGTAATTTACCTTAATTAAATCCAACTAATTAACAACTGAACAACCTTAACAAAAAGTCAAAAGGCCTTGGCTTGACTCCACATCCCCCTGACACGTCAGAACCCCAATCCACTCACACTCTGCCACCTCATCACCCCTCTAAATGACCAAAACGCCCATCTCCAATCCTATATAAACCAGCTTCCCATCCTACTTCCACCCGTTCTCTTTTCACATCCATTCGCTTACCCAAACAGAAAAACTCTCTCTAACTCTCATTTTTGATCGGTTGAATCGAGCCGATAAAGGCTTAATCCAGAACTGGCTAACTCAGAGGAGAGTAGTGAATCTTCTTCTTCGTCTGGCAAGAACCAACAAGTGGTTCTGAAGCTCTACGAGGCCTTAAAGACACGTGACGTGGACACGGTGCACCAGATCCTCGCTCCAGATCTCGAGTGGTGGTTCCATGGCCCTCCCTCTTACCAGTTTATGATGCGCCTTCTCAGTGGTGACAATCAGCAAAACGCCACCTTTTCTTCATCAGCATTCGAATTCACTCCGTCTTTGATCACATCCTTCGGCTGCATCGTCATCGCTGAAGGGTGCGACAAGAGTCGTTCGATCTCCTGGATTCACGCCTGGACCGTGATGGATGGGATAGTTACTCAGGTGAGGGAGTATTTCAATACGTCGCTCACGGTCACTCGACTTGGAGACAATCAAGCTCAGCCGTCTGATTATTCCGCTAAGGCTAGGAAATCTACGGCTGAGATCAGCTCCGTGCATGGCACTTCTCTTTGGGAGAGCAGTCACTGTAGTTAGGCTGGGAGAGATGTAAGGCAATTAAGGTTAGGCTGTGTTTGGCTGTGGGGTTTGTTTAGATTTTGACGAGTGCTGTTTGAAAAAGAAAATATATAATTATTAGTATGGAGAGGCCAAGCTGGTGGGCTCTCTATGTGTGTGTGTTTGTAATGTGGTATTTTCACTACGGAATAAATATGTCTTGCTTTGATTTAGTTGTGATGTTGTTTTTGCTTATTTTAAATGTTTTTCCACAAGTCATTTATGTGCGATTACCATGAATTGAACTCTGGATCTCTTTGTTTCTCGTTAATTAAAACAGCCAATAAGGATAGGCTGTTTCATGTAGCAATGCTGTAATTCTCATACAACTTTCCGATTGATAACTATCAGGTATGAATAGAAGTAGACGTGATTTTAGTCCCTTGTGATTAAGTAATTAAGCATGGTGTAATTAAGCACATATGTGTTGTCAACTCATGAGGGTATGGTTTAGAGGCGAAAGAAGGGAGAGTTGAAGTGGATGTGATGTCCCCACTTTTTGGAAGCGCCAGCAGAGGGTTCCCAACCACCCGCACAGGCTGCCTCATCAACTCGTCATTCTCTATTTATTTACTTTGTCCTTATAAATTGTCCTCTCTGGATTCACTCCTCGCTTTTGTCTCTTCTGTTTTCTTTTTTTACACCGTTAATAAAAATTGAACTCGTTAAAAATAAGCTGCTGGTTGTATGCTGTGATAGAGCTAGCTAATACAGAGAGACGTGATGTGGTGACTGCTAGTTCCACACAGGAAAGAGAGGTGGTAGGTCCATTTCTCGTCACCAAACATATGATGGAAACTGCCATTACATGGATCCGCTCAAACAGATCTCTGCTTCTTCACTTGTGTTACAACGTTTGCAATCTTGCCAAACCCAAAATGGGTCCATCCAACCAACAATATCACAATTCAGATTTATTCATTTTCATGAAACAACAAGATGCATTAAATTAGCAATCTATGGAAGGGGCACGCACCTGATTTTTTAATGGAATTGAAACCGTCAAGCCTAATTTAGAAGCGTGAGATTACCAATAATCTCTTTTAAAAAAATTGTATTAAATTTATTGCCAAAATGAAGTATATACATAGTGTCGTTGCTCTGTTTTTCTACTAATATATTTTAAAATAGCTATTGCCTTCACACATGCACTAAACAAATTAACACATATTAGTAGATCTTAAATTTAATATTTTTATTCATTTTTTGGTCCAAAATTGTTCATTAATTCATATGTCACTTGTTAATTTATTTGGTGCATATGTTGGGACATATATCAAGAGTATGCAAAAACTTTTTTAATTATTGAAGTAATTATGTACTCTTTGTACTAACAAAATAATCAAAGTTATTAAACGAAGTAAAATTATCTGGTATGAATTTGCAATTGGAAATGATCATTCTATGAGTTTTAAAAATGGTTAATTAATATTTCTTCCTAATTAATTAATTACGCATGCTATGAATTAATGCACTGAACCTAGACGAAGCATATGTATAACATACTCTTTCTTTTTCACAACAAGTATTTTTTAAAAATCTCATTTATCCAAATAAATGACATTTTACAAAATTAAAAAAATTTTCAACATAATTTTTTAAGTATATCTTTATGGTTAATAACTTTTAATATATAATTTATATTTTTAATAAATTATTAATAAAAATAATACAATAAATTATAATTTAATTATTTTTTAATATGTCTATTAAAATTAAAAAAAATACTATATAAGAACTTGAGCGTTTTGTGTACAGACTACTCTTTGGAAA
>CAODLS010034375.1:0-10487 GCA_948243855.1 Flueggea neowawraea | reverse complement strand
CTCTCAACCTAGTTTATTTCATTATAATCATGATAAATCTAGTATGAATTTTGTCGAAATGGTTGTTGTTGATCATTTAACATTTAGTTTTGCTGAAAAATTAGAATTTAATAAATAAGTTAAAAAAACATTGTCAATTGGCTTATAAACCAATTATTAGACATTTAGTTAGAAAAAATTTGCTTAAATTTCATAAAAAAAAAAAAAGGAATGATATACATGTTTCTATTTGTTCCGATATTTGGAGTGATCATACTTTGATGCATTCATATATAAGCATTACATGTCATTGGATTGATGAGAACTTTATTTTACATAAAATAATTTTAGCATATAGATATTTTGATGAAACTCATTCTTCATTAAATATTTGTAGATTAATTCATACCATTTTAGAAAAATATAGGTTGGTTAATAGAATTTTTTTAATTTCATTTGATAATGCATCCGCTAATAATGCTTGTGTTAACGATTTAAAAAATATCTGTCAACTGAATTTTGGTGGACGATTTTTTCATATACGATGTATTTGTCATATTTTAAATTTATGTGTTCAAGATGGTTTACAAGCATTGAATGTTTATATTCAACCAATTAAAGATGTCCTTTTTTATATGTGGGTTCGCCCTAGGACCCAACGAGAGTGGATGAATTTTTGTATTCAAAATGGTAAACAATCAAACGTTTTGCAAAAAATATTTATACTCGTTGGAATTCGACTTTCAAATTGCTTTCTCAATCTATTGATTATAAAAATTTATTATGTTCTTTTGTCTCTCAATATATTTCAAGTAGTAATCTTTTCCTACTACTTGGAATATTTGTAAAAAAATTATCCAAATTTTACAATGTTTTAATGATTCCACTAATTTTTTTATTCATGTTTATAAACCCACTTCGCATGAGTTTTTAGAAAAAAACATTAAACAAAGAGGGTGCATTTAACGAGGGAGAGAAAATTGAAAAAATTAAATATTATGTCATTCAAATGAAATTGAAATTGTTAAATTATTTTAAATGTATTCCCGATATTTATCTTGTTGCATTTATTTTTGATCCTAGGATTAACAACAAATTTGATTTTTTGAAAGGTATTTTAGAAACTTATTATTCATTGATAGGATTAGAAAATGAAGATGATATTAATGTTTTACAAATTGTTACTAGAGTTAGGCTTTTAATAAATGAATTATTATAATCTTTTTCTATTCCTTATCCAAATGAGGAATTCGGTTCGTCCTCACTTCCGCCTATCCTTACCACCTCTTCATCATTGTTCGTAAGATCCAAATTGATAGCGGATAGGCGAAATAAATCAAAGAGTGCTTCAAACTCTCATAACGAGTTTAAAGTTTATCTAACCACTGTTTTTGATGTTGGTGGTGATTTTCAGATTTTAGATTTTTGGAAGCAATACAAGATGACATTTTCTACCGTTTCGAATGTTGCACTCCAAGTACTAGCGGTTGAGCAAACTTTTAGTAGTGGAGACAACATTTTAGATTCTAAGATATCAAGATTGACTCCCGAGACGTTGGAAGCCCAAGTTTGTGTTGATGATTGGTCGAAGGCGCTTCAAAGAACTCAAGACCAACTCCATTCAAAATCATCCGAAAATGATGAGTTCTTTGATGGTGCTTCCACAACAAATACTTCCGACTCCAACGACGAGAGTTGGTTTAGTTTTTTTTTTCTTTTTTACTTATATTTTAATTTATCATGTATTGTTAATTGTTGTATTGTATTTATATAATTAAATTTGATATTGTAACCGCGGTATTCCTCTGCCACAAGTGAGGGCATCTAATAAAATTTAATGAGTTTTTTTAATGTTGTTTAAAATTATGTGATATAATTACTAGTAGAATAGTTAATTTATTTGGAAATTATTAAAAAAATCTTTGGGATATAATGTATTATTGGTACTATAGTTAATTATTGAAAATAACAAAATTTATAAACCGGAAAAAAATTGACGAGATAAAATAGCGGATTAAAAACAAAATTTTGGAAAAAAAAAGCACCGAACCGGCTGTTGAATCGGTCATAACCATTATAACCCAAAACCAAACCGAAACCGGCCAGAAATCGGACCAAACCATAGGAACAAAAACCACTGACCAAACTGGAACATGAAATGAACCATCCAGAACTGCCCATGGGCGGTTTGGTTCCGGTTTCCCCTTATCAGAAATCGAAACCGGCGGTTCCGGAACCAGCAATAAGCCTAGTCTTAAGTCCTCTGCCATAAATATCTACGAGGCAAGGAGTCTAATTTTACACAATTGCAGATACATTAATTGTCTCCTTTATGGCGGGGTTAATGTATGTGTTTGCCCTTGTATCAAAAACTTTATTAATTATATCATCTCTCCTCTGAATGAGACTACATTTCAACTATTTGTTAGAGATGTGTTTCTGAAAATTCAGGCAGGAGATTTAGACCTGGCATCATTTCTATCTCATGAATTGCTTCTAAAGCTACACGTTGTAATGTCGCTCATATGATATCTGAATGTCAAAAAGATAAGACTATCTGAAAACACACTAATACAGGTAAATTCTCCTTATCTTCTGCTATTAAGCTTATTTCCGACGCTGATCATCCTTTTTGTGACACTCGCAATGAAATGTATTGGGACTTGCTTCGGAAACTTGACTGTTCTCAAATAATTAAATCCTTTTTATGGCTTAGTGTTAGAGGCAAATTACTCTCAAATTCTCAAATGTATAGAAGGCATGTTTCTCTATCTGCTAGTTGTAAATTATGTAACAACCCTAATGAAACCATCTTACATTCCTTGCATGATTGTATGCATACAAAAAAATAGTGGTTGTGTTGTTTCTTTTGTACGTCAAAAATCTTTCTTTTCAGTTGATCTCCACGAGTAGGTGTGTCTCAATTTGCAAATGTCCAAGTTGCAAGTCCAAAATATCAGTTGGTCAGTTTTGTTTAGTTTTGTGGCTTGGGTTATTTGGGGCTCTAGAACTAAATTTCTTTTTGAAAGGAAATCTCCTAATCCAAGGTTGTACGCCTAGGTATTCAATGTGCTAAACACTTTATTATTGCTAAGTAAAGACTAGCTAACCTATAGATGTCTAAAAAGAAAGAGCGGATAGGAGTCAATTGGACAAAACCTCCGAAAGGTATAGTGAAACTGAATGTATATAGTGCAGTGAACTTAAACTTAAGGCTCCAAAATCCTACAAGTATTGTCGAATGTTGCTTTTCTGTAAAGACTGCGGGAGCTACTAAACCGTCCTCAGATTGTCTCTATTAGTCATGTTGTTAGAGAAGCTAAAGACAGTGCTAATTGGTTAGCTAAATATGGTTTAGATCTCTCATTACTTGCCTAGAGATGATGTCACATGCTCTCGAGGTCAGCCTAACTGAGTTGAGGCTCGTATGGACTGGCATTTAAAAAAATAGTAAATGGTCTCATGGGAATCCAATTCACAAATCTGTATTGATGAAGACATCACTCTCCGTTTGTTTGTTGCGTGTGTGACAAAGTGTACACTTGTGAGAATCAACTTATTCAGGTTGTGGAAATGCAAAAAGGGGAGGCTGAAATGGAGAAACATAAGAACTGATTTCAAGAAATTGTAGAGATAACTGAATTTTCTGATAGATATAAGAATTTTGGAATGTTAATTAAGGTTATCTTTCAAGGACATCAGTAAAAGAACTTGAGACCAAGAACCTTACTCTTGAACAAGCAAGTTTAAAAGAAGCAGTGAAGGTTATGGCAGTGTCTATAGCTCCACCATTTCATTAGTTGTCACTGTCAAGAAATAACAAACTTTATAGCCACTCCAGTTCACTTAAGACTATATCATAAAGGTAATTGTCAAACAACTCTTAATTTTAGAGACACAAAATCATTGAACTGGTATCAAAGGAAGGTAGTTGATTTCTTTTTTTATTTATTTGGTTTGAAGATGGATGCAAAAACATTTCACTCTACCCAGATGCTGCCACAATGGAGTGGATCTAGGAAGTGCAAGATTAGAAAAGAATTATTGTGAACTATTAGGAAGCTTTTAGGAATTTGCAAAAGAATTATCACTCTGATATCGCTAGCCAGAAGGTATATGTACTTTTCCTTTTAAAAAAATCAAATTCTAAATCTCAGAAGGTATACTTACTCGTTTAAACGTTTGAATGATATTTATATCTTCTTAAACTTCAGAATGAAATAGTAACTTCTGTTAGTTTTCTCAAACATTCATTAAGTACACAAAGAAAACAACAATGTCTTTTACTCCTCTCCAATTAATGCAATGTGTTCCATGTATGTTTGGAACTGTTTAGGAAGCAGTTATGTTCTATTCTTTTTTGCCCCTTGAACTTCAATTTAATGATGTTCCTATATCTTTCCAGTCCAGTTGATTGATGTTGGTGTTCAAGAAGCAGATGCCAAAAATTATCACTTCTTAATTAGGGGTGAAGGGAGACTGAGGCTGGTGGGGATACGTGGCCCCACATGCAGCCAACTGCCAGCACCTCCAGTGAGTTTTTTTCTTTCATATTTAGTATTTATAATTATATACTAAACTGGAATTTAAACTTACATTGTGAAAATTTAAATTGCTGCAATATATTGTTTAATAATATACTAAACTTGATTTAGATTTGTAGAAATATATATAAAAATGAAGTCATTTTAGATCATTTTCAGAACATGAAAAGTCGTGAAAATTTGTTGTCATCTAAAAATTAGTACTTAGACTCTTCTTTTCAATTGAATTTGAACTTTGTAGGACTTAAATTTTATTTAATGATTATAAGTACGTCTGATTTTCTTTATTATATATTAAAGTTGTGCCCCCCGGCAAAAAATTTGTTAGCTCTGTCACTGTTCTTGATTATTTTATACTTTGTATATGCGAGAGAGTAATGTGTACAAATGTTCAATATTTCTACATTTGAGATCGGCCACGAATTCCTAAAACTCAATTGAAGGTCAGTAATAGGTTGCATTTTAAGCATATTTTATGTATACTTTTGCATTATAAATTGTTAGTATTCGTGTGTTTTTATGTTTTTATACTTCTTTGGTATTTTAGGTGGGATCTTGGTGAAATATGAGGATTCGGAGATGTTTATGTGCATTTTAGGCGAAAACTACATTTCTGCGTGACCACGCCACAATTGACGCATGTCGACCAAGTTTGACCACGTGCATTGGGCAGCATGCTGCACTGTTGGGCCACGTTTTTAGAACCTTGTAGACAGCTTAGAGGGCTGCTAAGTCAGGTTTGTTGTTGGATCAAAACAATACTTATTATTAATATTTTTATTAGCCATTTTTTAAAGGATTCAAAGTTTTCCTATTTTGGACACATATATATACCTTGTAACCTAGCATTGGCGGCTCTCTCTCCATTTTTCATCCTCATTCATGCATATTGGATGCAGCCGCCATTCTCTCTCTAGTTTTTGGTGTTCTTCCCTCTAAGCATGTGTAACTAAATCTCTTGCTAGTTAAGGTATTTCGAAGTTCAATCCATAGATGTTGTGAGACCTTTGTTTTAACTGTTATTAATCAATTCAAGTATTTATTTAGTTTCTGTTCTTGATTTCTTTTATTATTATTTTGATTGATTGATTGATTGACAAAGGCTCGTTGGTTGATTGATTGAGATAATATATTGTTATTCAAGGTTGATAGTGCATCACATTAATCTTGATATAAGTAACAAATAACGTGAATTTATGTGGTTTGGGCATTGTTCATTGTTATGGAACTGAGTAATCTAGTTTAAATGAATTACGACGTTTCCGGTTTCACTGGGTAGGATAGAGGTTCTTTTAATCCGTATTGTTACCACTTGTCAGGGCATCCAGGGGGTTGTCTATTGGTTAGAGAAATAGTCTGCAGGGCGTCTCAGGGCTATCGAACAGGTAAGAAGTGATTGGTTAATTGAGTGTGTCACCGTTAACTATAATTTTGTTTGCTTGAATGCTTAATATTCATCTTTTGTATCTTTGATCGATTAATTGGATTGAATGGAGAAGTACCTTAGCTGGGCTTTTACTACTTTTGAATTTCTATCATTTTCATTCTTGCTGTTTTATTTCTCTGCTGCGAATTTACAGTCTCTATTTGCTTTTAAATTTCGACTTCAACCTCGCTTTCATTCATCCATTTTACTTTTTATTTTTCGCAATTAAACAATATTTCACCGGTCTCTGTGGATCGACCTTGCTCACTGTTTTACTGACATTTTACTGTTTTGAGCAGGTTAATATTATTATTGATCGATTGACACCCCATTAGTCAGTTAAAAAATCAATTGTAATTGAATTTGGTTGAGCTTGATTTCAATTTTTGTTATTGTTCTATCTTGTCAAATTTGACTATAAAAAGGGAATTTCAGTTGAAATTTTAGTCTCACTTTTCTAGAATTTTTTTTCAATCATTTTTCTCTAATTTTGATTTTCGACGTTAATTTGCTATTCAATTTTATTTTCAAACTCTCAATACCACTCCATGATGCAAGTTCCAAATGAATTTAATAATCCGCTCTAGCGTGTTAATTGGCCTCGTTTTATTATATGATGAAAACAATTCATATCCATTACATGTCGGAGATTCTCCGGGAGAAATTCGACCTTTTCGTATTTTGTGCTTGCAGGTTTTAAAACGTCCTTCGAACTTTTGATTGTTCGTGTTCACTTCTTAATTATTGTTAGAATGGAGGCAACAACAACATGAAAATAAGTAGATGGCATTGAATATCCACTTCAAGCCCAAACAAATTAGCCAATACATTATCTGTTTTAGTGATTTGTTGGACCAACTTATTCACCAAATCTTTGTTTTGATTAAGTAAGACAACCTTTAATCGTCCACTATCAACTCTTTCTTTCATTTTGCATTGACTGTGATTGAATAGAAACAACGAACCTCTTGTAAGCACCAAATTTACATACGCTATACATTTTCCTAATATTGGAATCTCTTTGTTTTGTGGGCAATAATTTTATATCATTATCTTTGGGACAATAAAACTTAGAAGCTTTGTGAGATGATGATAAAGTCGCACTTATTAAAATACTAGTAGGGGATTACTTATTTCATATGCAGCTTTCAAGATTATAAATATTACAAAAATAATATATTTTTGGGTTATGGTTTAGTTCTGTTGAGAACTGAGGAAGTGTTGCGCAAGTTAGGTACTTCTAAGTTCTACCAGCAACACATATGGACCAGTCAGACCTTCACAATTAACATCAAGTTAATTAAAAAGATCAAAACACGACACGAGAAAAGTATTTTGAATCTACTCTTTCTCTAATTTCACATATCAATTAATGTAGTCCCAATGTCACAAAATGAAATTAAGGTGGCAAGTCTAATTCACATTAGGGTAATTAAATAACATGTTTACTCGAGATATACATTAATTAGTGCGTTCACCCTCAAATCTGTAAATCACAACTTTTAGTCCCTCTCGTAATTTCCATATATAGACAACATAATGAAAAGTATAATATGACCTTATACGGTTTATATTTACAGAGATATAAGGGAGAAATTAATGTGTTTTATATATTTAAAATATAATAAGTATTATTTTAAATTTGTGAGAGTTAGTTTGATTTGAGAAGAAAATGGATGTTTAATAGGGATGAAATAGCCAGATAAGGTATCCTACAGGAGTCAAAACGCTATTTACCCTCAACATTGTCCTCAACAAAATCCAAAAGTAATCTCTCACGGGAACAGTGAAAAAAGTAATAATTAGTAGAGAACAATCGTTTTTGACAAATAAAAAGACTCTTGTTTTTGCATATATAGACATGCCGTCCACCCCATATGGTGCTGTACAGTCTGACAGAGAAAAAGCTACTTGCAAGTCTTGGAGGTTTGTCAGAGTAAACTCTGCAGATGATCATCAGGTACTCTTCTTGCAAAATTTTCTTCAACCCAGTTCAGTAAATACTGTCTCTTGCAGAACCCGGATCGTATTTTGCGTTTATTTGTTTTGGAGATTATTCTGAATTTCCACTTGTTGAGGTTCACTTTTGTGGTTCTGTTCTATTAGGCTTAATGGTTTACATAGATATAGAAGAAATGTGTTCTCGAGCTCATAAAAGTTGTTCTCTTTTTCCCTTTTTGAAGATTTTCAACTTGGTTGTAGGTTGATCAATTGCATTTATGACACATTCAGGAAATGAAACTCTCTCTTTTTTAAATTTCCGTTTAGAAAGTGCAGCCATTTGATGATGTGTTCAAAAAAGAAGTATTTTTTGGGTCTTTCAGGTTGGTGGTGACGGAAAGTTTGAGGCTTGTGGAAACGTTGAGTAAAACACCTTAAGAGGGTTTAGAGGCAGAAACTTGGGTTTAACTTGATATTTAATTGCAGGTGGTCCTGGCTGTGAAGTGAAGCTGTCTTTCCTGGGTCAAATTTAAAGAAATCTTCTTTTAGATGATGGCAACAAACATTAATGGCTGAGAAGCGCATTCGAATTGATTGTTTTTGGGAAGGTCACTTCAGAACAATTCCTAACCCATTTTTTGTCAATTTCTTGCAAGTCTGCTCCTTTTTTTTGTTTCTTTTAATTCAGGAGAGTTTGTTTTCGAAACTTTTTTCAATGTCTGAAAAGAGCAGGCTTCCTTCAAGGTTTCTTTTTTGCTTGATTACCATTTCTATGTTCCTATTGATTCTTTCTTCCTTGTCCCTTTTTCAATTTGGCAATACTTCTTTTTTATCAAGATCAGTTTTCAAGCTAATTCTTGTTAATAGCACATCAGTTTACTTAAGATCCAATGTCAAATTTCCTTTCTTCTCTTCTTCGTCATCGGAAAGTGATTTTAAATCAGCGCCAGGAAGTGGGGGGATGACTTGTCCAAAATCCAAATTGGGGACTAAGATAATCTGTAATTCAAACCAGTCTATGTTAAGAGTTTATATGTATGACTTGCCTCCTGAGTTTCATTTTGGACTATTGGATTGGAAGCCAAAACCAAATCAAACATGGCCAAATGTTGATAACCTTCACCATATTCCACCATACCCGGGTGGGTTGAATTTACAGCACAGTATGGAATACTGGCTGACCCTTGATCTTTTAGCATCAAACACGAAGGTGGTGAGACCGTGCAGTGCAATTAGAGTGGAGAATTCTAGCCATGCAGATATAATTTTTGTGCCATTTTTCTCGTCTTTGAGTTACAATCAACATTCTAAGCTTCATGGGAAGCAGAAAGTTACTGTTAACAGGATGCTGCAGAACAGGTTACTGCAGTTCCTTATGGACCAGGATGAATGGAGACGGTCCGGAGGGAAGGATCACTTGATTGTAGCCCACCATCCAAATAGCATGTTATATGCAAGGAAAAAACTTGGGTCTTCCATGTTTGTGCTTGCAGATTTTGGGAGATACCCAGCACAAATTGCAAATATTGGGAAGGACATAATTGCTCCTTACCAGCATGTTGTTAGGACTATTCCAAGCAGCGAATCAACTCTGTTTCACCAGCGTCCCATACTTGTTTATTTCCAAGGGGCGATATACAGGAAGGATGTAAGTTCCTCTTGTTCCTTCTTTTATAAATCGTTCAAACATTGATTCTGTCAAATCAAGCATACAAAACTATAGGAGTTATATACAGTGATGAAGTTGCACCAAAATTTTCTGAACAACTTTGTTATTCATATTCTCATACATAGGATTTTGTAGCTAATTATGGCCCTCTTTCACGTTATCATATTAAAACATTTCTGTTATTGTTCTTCTAAAAGATATGATTGTTGATTATACAACAACGACCTAGCTATTGTCTCTAGGTTCATGCTACCATAGCAACAAAATTATATCGTATCATTCTTAGTCTACACTAGATATAGCAAAAGTTCAATTCATAAAAAAAGGACTAAGATTATAATTTTTTATGAAAGCATACAGACATGGTGTTATACAGCTCAAATTGTATGAATCATTAGGTTGATATTGCTCTTTCTTAATATTCTAATCGCAGTTGGTAACTGCTTAAATGTGCAATATCCTATGAACAATTCTGGAAGATAAAGATGCCTTTTATTTTTATGGCATTTTATGGGTTTGCGTAGCTGAAGATTGCACTATGCCATTTCTAATTCAGAGAAAGAAAAGACTAAACCCATTCTTTGTGTCAAAAGTTTTACTTCCTAAAACACAATACGTTTCCAGTTTGGAAAATAAAACTCATCACTTTTTTTTTTTTGCGAGAATGCCATTCAAAACCTTACTATGTTCAACGACTATAAAACATTTGCCTTTCTTTTGTACCTTAAAATTTGTTTTGAGAAACATCATATTTGCTTCTGATTTTACTGATTTTTTAGGTAGGAGTTATTCGCCAAGAATTATATTACCTTCTCAAAGATGAGAAAGATGTACACTTCACATTTGGAACTGCCCATGGGAATGGCGTCAACACGGCGAGCCAAGGGATGGCCTTGTCTAAATTCTGCTTAAACATTGCTGGCGACAC
>CAODLS010034242.1:0-11897 GCA_948243855.1 Flueggea neowawraea | reverse complement strand
GAATTGGTTGAGTTTGACTCTCTTGAGTTCCAATATTTTCAACTTCAAAACTTTCAAAATTTCTATTTCCACCAAAATTTTCCATTACTACAAAATAAATATACAAATATTAATTAAATGTAATGAAATAACAAAATAACTAAATTAAACTATAGTAAAAAAGTAGAAGAAATTTAAAAAATGTAATTGTAAAAAATAACTTTGAGAAATATACGTAATTGTAATAATAAAATATATAAATAATTAATAATAGTAATTTATAGAAAAATGAATTTTTGAGAGAGTGTAGAAGAGATTGAGATTGAGATTGAGAGAGAAAAAATAGTGTAAAATTGGTAAGAATAGGGTGGGGTATTTATAGAGTTGAAAAAATAAAAAAAAAACAAAAAAAAAAAGAAAATAACCGTTGGAACCGGCGGTTCCAACGGTCAGTGAACCGCCGGTTTTTAAAATGAGAAATCGGAACCGAAACCGAAAACTACGGGTTTTGGTCGGCCGATTCCGATTCCGGTTCGATTCCAATTTTGACCGGTCTGATTCCGGTTCGGTTCGCCGGTTCTTGTTTGATTTTTACAACTCTACACACGGAGATATAGGCCATTCTGAAATTTCAATGTACAACACCTAGATAACTCATAACAACTTAATAATATGCAACTTTACTTATTCTGGTGTCAATATTTAACTCTACTTACACGCATACACCCCGCTTGCTGCTTAATGACCCTCGAAATCCACAGCCAAGCAATGACCAATGTAAGATCCAACAGAGTACTTATAAACCAAATTGCAACACAAAACCTTTCCCAACAACTCCTCCTCCTCCTCCTCCTCAACCCCAGCTTTATCCATAGCGATTTTGGCACACCAAACCTCCAGTACCATCACACCCCCTATCCCCTCCCAAAGCACCACAAGCTTGCCACGCACTTGGCCATGGTGGCCCCACTCAGAAACTTGGGCAAATCTTTCTCCACCCCTCTCAATTCCCTCCAAACTCATCTCCTCCAGTCGTACCCTTGAATCTTCCCAAAATAGTCGTAACAGTACAACACTCCCTCCACCACGCATGCCCTCACTCTCCACCCCTTGTCCAATTCGCTCTCCACCGTCCACCACTCGTTGCTCCTTATGTCATAAACGACGCCGTTCCGATCCCCCATCGCGAAGATTTTGTAATCCATGACAGCACTCGCGTGCATCCACTTCTCCCGCAATAAGTTCTCACTCATGCTGTCCACGGTCTCCCACCTCCCTATCTTTGGATCGAACACCTCCGCCCAGTGCCTAGACCGTGTCCAGTTGTCCACGATGCATCCTCCGATCACATAGATGAGGCCGTCCATGGCCGCGGAATTTTCACAGCAGGGACAGACTCCCAAGAGCGGAAGCGGCAATCAAGGGCCCAAACGTGTGGGGATTGAATGTTGTTGTGGGAGCCGCCAATAGTATAGATAGTGTGGTCGACGGCGACAAATGTAGAGCCAAAGAGTGGCGGAGAAGGAGATGGAGGAAGCGGGACCAAGAGAGAATTGCGCTAAGTTTTGTGGAGAGTGAACCAAAGGGGAGAGCGCATGGGGGGAACACGGAGGGAGAGGCAAAGGGAGGGTTAGGTGACATGGAGGAGAGAGCACGTAGAGTAGAGGGGAGGAGAGGAGAGGAGGGAGTAGAAAGTTTTGGAGACAAGGGAGAGGTGTGGGTGGTCGGAGCGGGGGATTCTTGCTATGATGGTGAGCGCCACGTCATCTAGGAGGGATGGGATCAACGTTCCTTTTTGTTGATGACTGGTGGTTTCCACGGCGTCGGTGGTGATGGACATGGTGGTGACCGGCAGCTGTTAATTGTTGAGACATAACGGTAGGTGCTTGTGATAGAGTAAGTAAAAGTAAAAATTACATATTTATACTGAAATAACATGTCATTTTTTAAAAATTACATATAAATTTAAAAGTATTAAAAATGTTATTTTATATTTACCATATATTAAAAATATTATTTTTTAAAAAATTGAAAAAAATTGTCATATTTTTTAGAGAAATTATTTTTTTTAAAATATTTTTAATCTAGATTATGTTTTTGGTTCACAATGGTTCACAATAAAGTATATAATTCATATTTTAAAAAACGTGTGAATAATTTTTTAATTATTTTTTAGTAATTTCACATTAGTTTTTTTTCCAAAAAATATTTTTCCCAATGTCCGTTTTGATGTGTACAATAGTTTACAAAATAATTCATATTATATTATACATTATTGTGAATTATTATAAACAATTTTGAACGGTTTGTAAATAGAGTGCATAGTTCATATTTTTTAATTCTAAATAATTTTTTAATTTTCAATGTTCACAAAATAATGTACATTATATAGTACATTATTGTGAACTATTGTGAACCAATTTAAACGGTTCTCAAATACAATGCACAATTTTTTAATTTTTTACTTTTACAATGGTTCACAAAAATAGTGTACATTATTGTGAACTATTTTAAACGGTTCACCATATTTACTTTAAATGATAAAATGAATTTTAAAAACAACAAGTGCAACCACATTAAAAAAATTAAAAAAAATCTAAATTAGTGTTATTTTTGTAAAAATATCAAAGGCAGTGATATTTTGGTAAAAAGAGAGCAGCTAGGGTTAGGAAACCCTAGCCAGCACCCTCACACTCCTTCAATCGTGAATCCTGTCGGCTCGACGAGATGGAAAACATGACGGATGACAGAGACACTGCGACGGGCGATGGGAAAAGCGATGGAGGATGCGACAGATCAACGAGATTGAAGGAAGAGATCGACGCATCGGATCGAGGGCGATAGAGATAGGGAGGCGAGTGGGGAAAGGAAGTGATAGAGATCGAGGCGGGGTGGGGAGGCGACGACAACAGAAAAGTAGACCGAGAGAGCAGAAGGCGGCATCACGACGAGATGGAGATCCAGTAGAGATAGAACAGAATCGAGCGAAAAATCAAGAAAGAAGAAGTAGACGGCGCGGCGGAAGAGGGTGGAATTAGCGTGGTGGCTAGGGTTTGGGGTGGGTGGAGAGAGAGAGAGAATTGAAGAGAGAGAGAAATTTTAAAAAATAAAACAAAAAAATTAAAATTTATATAAAAATCAATGTGTCATTTTTAAAATCTAGTTTCAAACATGTGATATTTTTTAAAAACAAACATAAAAATCGGCATTTGTGTAGAATTGAAAGATGTGATATTTTTAAAATGATGGCCCAAAAATAGACAATCTGTGTAATTAGCACTAAGTAAAACGAGAAAGTTCGGACGCATGCAAATAAACTACAATGGGCTTTAGTTTTAATTAATAAATCCGCCCAATAGGAATAAGAATTCACAGAATCACGAGATCAGTTTCAAAATTTCTACTCATATTATCTAAACTTTCAATCGTATGACCCAATAAATAAAAATTACAAATATACGGATTTGTTTATATGTTATTTATATGTTGTTCTTATATTTATATTTATTTATATTTTTATAAATAAATATAAACAAGTCCGTGTGTTTGTAGTTCTTTAAATTCAAATATAAACATATACAAACAATATATAAATAAATATAAAAAAAAAGTTCATGAATTGAAAATTTATATCCGTTAATCTGAAAATTACAACCGTATAGACGAAATATTGCAAAATATATTTTTAATGAACATACCCAGTCCGTATGGAACGAATTTTGTAAAGTTTTTGTGGTATATGACGTAATTATCACCCTGTATTATCTACCCTAATGGGCTTAAATTTATACAAATGTAATTATAAAGGAAAAATCACACTTTTATTTGAAAAATAAATTCTAATTTTGACAAATCCCATCCAAGTTTTCAATTTTGAAAATGGTTAGAAAAACAAACTGAATTTGAGAAATGACCTCTTCGTAAAAAATCGAGATATTTTGAGAGAAATTGATTTTTTCGTAAACAAATAAATTTTGGTAAAAAAATCTGATTTTTTAAAAGTTCTTCAGAAGGTATCCAAATGTCTTCAAAAGATCTATAAAGGTCTTCAAATATGAAATTTTTTTATAAAAAATTAATTTAATAAATTTTTTGTGTATTTTTTTAAAATTAAATTAAATTATTTGTGTGTATATATATTCGATGTATACGATATTTATAAATTTTAATTTATTTAACGATAATTATTTTAGTATAGAGAAGTTTATTCATAGGTCTACAAAAACTCTTCAGAATTCTTCACAAAACGTCTTCAAACTCAACAAAATCATCATGCACAAATCAAACAAACTCAACAAAATCAACATGCACAAAATCAATCATTGACAAAAGTCTTCAAAATCAACAAGTTCAATCAATATGTTTTTAGTTTTCTCTATAAAAAAGCAATTCATTCCCAAGCAATCAACATGAAGTATTTTTTTTTAGGTTTCGCCACCCAATCAATTCATTCCCACGAAATCCTAGATCTGTCGCTACCATCCAATCACCAACAAAAATCTCAACAAAACACACAATCACCGCCGCCCAACAACAATTTTACAACAATTAAAAAATAGGGACTAAAATTTTAAAGAATTGATGGTTGTTTGTGCAATTTAAGTATCCAAAAAAGTATCCAAAGTCCTCACGCCGTTATTTTACAAACTTGATTACTAATAATCAATTACATAAAAATAAAGGGGCTTAATATTAAAAAAAATTAAATGCAGAAACCTTAGCAATCCACAACAATCCCCCGACATCCTTCAACCTCCAATCAAACAGTTAAGGCTCCTAACAACCCTAGTCGCCACCCCATTTTTCGTGCCACACACTCCCTCCTCCGCCAACCCTAGACACGTGTGTGAAAGCGAAGTTAGTCGAGGGACGTTTTCTGAAAAGTGAAGATGTATGTTATGCTTCTTGATAACATACTTCATCTGGAAACCTTCACAACGTACATTAGCCTTTGAAGATGTACGTCATCTGGGCATAACGATGATCAACATACGTTTTGCTTAAGTGTGACGTACATTGTGACATGTTCTATCAGATTTGAGGCCCTTGGAAGCTATATAAAGGATGTTGGATGTTAGGGACATACGTTGTGTGTGTTCAAGATGTACGTTGCATGTAAAATGATGTACGTTACCTTTGTAAATTGTCGAAATGGTGCGTTTGGATCCGTCTGTCTTTATAATACCGAAAATCCAGCCCTTTCGTCATTTTCACTCAAATCTCTCAAAATCGTCTGAATCACTCTTCCATTGTCTAACCATCATTCTTAAACATCATCTGAGGTAAGATCCAACTTCTAGTCTCTTCATTACAACATTTTCATGTTTGAATCTCGAAATTAAGTTTTTGGCCGAATTTGATGTTGGGTTCGGATTTGTGTGATTCTGTTGAAATGGGAGTTGTAAAACGTTATATTATGATGGATTAAGGTTAGATGTACATAGATTGAGCTCGGTTTTGCAAAATTTGATGATTATTGAATGTGCTAGGGTTTGATTTGGGTTTGTGAAGATTTTTGATGATTTTGAGTTGTTTTCATGAAATTTATTATAGATTTGAGTTCCTGATGTTGATTAGAGTCAATACAGGTAATTGGTAACAATTTATATTATTTGAATCGAGAGTAGGGTGTTTTTGGATAATTTTATGTTGAAATGACTCGTTGTGATATTTTTCATTTTTTGAGGTCTAATTTAGAATTCTGAATAAATTGAGTCATTTGTAATTTTGGAATACTTCAGAGACTGACCTGTAATTTTCTGAGGTCTTAGGGACTAAATAGTTTTTTGCAAATAAATGAGGGATTATGTGTAATTTTACAATGAAGTTTGATTTTCGAAGAGAGTGCTGGATATTCGTTCGCAATAGGATTTTCATCGTCGTGGGTTGGGACGAACATTTGCATTGCATGCAGATTCTGTATTGCCATAGTTGCCACGTCTAATATTTTCTATAAAATAATTCTTGCTCTACATGTTTGTCTAATATATATGGTAAATATATATATACTTTGATATGGGGCACATGTGCTACGTAGGATAAACATAGTCTTTTGTATACCAATGCGCAGTCAATGCCCAGTTACCAAGATTTGGTGGTAGCCGTGTTTTATACTTAATGAATGTTTTAATAAACAGATATGTTGGGTAGGATGTTTGATTCTCTTAGGCTTGTGTGAGATGGGTTGGGCCTCCGGTTCAGTTCGTCTTGTACGTCGTTCATGGTCCAGTAACGGGTAGTGACACCCCCTCCATTTAACATTTTTCAGGTTATGTTGATAGCGATCATCTGATCTTTCGCTCTCAGTGAGGCGTCTTTGTCAGAAGTGAGTGTCCTATTATTCGAACCCGAGTTTTTGTTATGTTAGATGCTCCACACTGGGTAGTAGGATATGGATATGTATCTGTTAATATACTGGTTTAATCGATTATTCTTATAATTATTTTTTTATATTTTGATATCATGATTATATTTGTAGTCAAGAATGTTATTTTTAAAACTTATTATCTATTAAATTATTTTAATATGACTAATAAGCCGACTAAAAATAAGAATTTGGGTAGATGTTCTGTTCTCCGAGGTTTATGTGAGATGGGTCAGGCCTTTGGTTCGGTTCACTTCATAAGCTGGTCATGGTCCGAACTCGGGTTGTGACAATCTGTGTCGGCTAGGATTTTGTTCGACCGTCGTTCGCATCTAAAGAGTATAGCTCAGAGTAAAAAAAAGGATATCACGGATGAGAGCGTCGGAGGAGAAGGAACCTAAAGGTTGAGCATACTAACGAAGTAAGAAAAGACAAGAGAAGGGGAGAGAAAGAGAAAGAAAGCAACAGAGGAGGAAGATGAGGTAGCGACAGGGAAAAGTAACGAAGATGGGGGGAAGAAAGGAGAGAGAGATGAACTAATGAGAGAGAAAAACATATCAATACAAAAAGAGAAACTAAGAGACACAATGGACAAGAATTTGACGAAAAACGCTTTTATCTTATTGAATTTGGCATTTTTGAGATTCAGTTTCAAAAATGTGGAATTTGAAAAAAAAAACGTTTGAGCATGTTTCTATTTTAAAAATATGCGGTCCTATTCGTAAAATTTGGTATTTGAATTATGGTAGCTCGCATAATTAACTCTATTCTAAATACTTTCTTCAATCAACATTTAATTAATGAGGATTTAAATTTTTTCCACTGATTTATTATTTTTTTTTGAATTGTTGATTTTATGTATGAAAAAGTGAAGCATAAATCCGTTCATTTTTATTCGTTAAAGTTAATGTCTAGATGACAAGAGTGTTATTACACTTTAAATTTTCATTCGATGGAAATTAGCATGTAAATGAATTAGTTAATTGAAAAATTAAAACAATTCTCTAAAATTAATAAGTGGATTAAATACGAAATAAATACCACATCCACCATGAAAAATCTTCCCAACTAATAGAAGCTGTGTGGAATCAATTTCTTTAAAAAATTTATAACACTAATGGTTAGTTTTTTTTGTTTTTCATTTATTACGCATATTTTTGTTCAATTATATATCCTAATCAAAACATTCGTTACTCTATTTGTTTATATAATCTATTAATTATATCAATTAGCAATCTATTTCTACTCAATCTACTAAAAACAAATACCCATCTTGCAATTATTTCTAGCACAAAAACCACTTGAAGCTTTCACATGCAACAAATAGCTAACCGAACAATCATAAATTGTCACGACCCGTTCTTGGACCATATCTGGCGTACGAGATGAACTGTCTAGAGAAGTCTGGCCCGTCTCGTACAAGTCTCAAAGATCATACGCAGTACTACCCAAATTGTTTATGAAATATTTTAATAAAGAAGTTAAATAACTATTCATTTTATAACTAAAATGAAAAATATATAATTATATATAAATTCTGCTATCAAAATACTCAAATACAAACATAACTCACATATACCTAGTGTGGAGCATCTAACCAAAACAATAACCAGGTCCCGATAAAAAGGGCGACCTCAAACTGATGGAACCCCTTACTGCATATCTGGATGCCAAGAAGTCACATGTAAGACAGTAATGGAAATAAACAAAGAAAGGAAATAGGGTCAAACCCAGTGAGGAAAAACACTCCAAAATGCATCATACGTGCCTCACAAAGACTATTTTGAAAACAGTTCGAAAATAGCGCAAGCAAGTATAGATAAGTATACATATATACACATACTATATAGATAATAGCTTTATGAAAACCATTTCGAAATCGTTTGCAATCAAAGCAAACAGCATGCACGAAATCATATCAAATCAGTTTCAGATATAAAACATAGTTTTAGAGTCAAAATCATATATCGTAGATATGGAACCAAAGCAAAGGTGTGCATCCAGCACTAATAATATAGATGATGTAGACTCTGCCACTTATCAAAGTCAAATCATGTGTCGGGCCGGGACACATGGCTACCGACATCTCTGGTAGCTGGAATTTCTCAAATTATTGGTATAGCAAAGGTTACTACTACCCGTAACATGGATGTCTCATATCATAAAACCAAAATCTTACTATTACATAGTATGAAAACAAAGTCATACAAATCAGAGAATTAATATATTCTCAATATCAAAAGCATATCTTAAATCATTAGACGTGCATATCAACGTCAAATTCCAGAGAACATAAATATTTCCAAAATATTTATACAAGTTAAATACAAAACCAAATTCAAAGCAAAACAAATTTTATTTCGAATCAAATCCGAGAATATCAAAATCAAAGAGAGAAACATATATAATATATATATCTCAAGTTCAGAACATAATACTAATTATTAAATCACATAATCAGATTTATTAATTAAGTCAATCCTTATATTAGTCCAAATTCAATATATGTGTTGAACACATAAAAAACATAATATAAAGATTTTGAGACAAAACCTACGTATCTAAAGCTGTAATTCACTCACCTGGACGCCGAACAAATAATCTCGATCACGGTCCACCGGTGAATTACTGGTCTCCTCGGAAACCAAGCAGAGCTAGAATTGACATATCAATATCAGAATCAATATGGTACTATGGTCGTACCGAAATACGTGCACATACATGTACAGACTCAAACGTTCAAACAAACCCCAAAAATCCATTTCGGGCCCAACTTTAACATAATGATTCAAAATTACACGTCGATGTAAAATTACACTTTGGTCCTCAATTTCTTGGAAAATTACCATTTAATCCCCAAAAAATTCCAAATTTATAATTTGGTCCCTAACTTTTTACAATTGCTAATTAATCCTCAAACTCCTTAAAAATTATAAATTAGTCCCTCAATTGTTCAAAATTCAAATTTAAACTCCAAACATGAAAAATATCAGTTTTGGTCCTTTTGATAGTAAATTGACCAAAAGCACCCCTAACCTGGATTCAATCGACAAAAATCATTCCATTCCGACACCCATTATTCTGAGTCACTTAAATCACCTTCCAATAATTTTTATCTATCAAAATTATTCATTAATTTCACAAATAAACCAACAAATCATCGTAAACAAAATTTCATTCTTCCAAATAAATATCTCAACTACATCAATCCTCTTCAATCTACAAAAACAAACACAAACCCATTTCATTCTTTGTTCACTCTACCAAAATCAATCAAGAACCAACTAAATTCATAAAAAAAATCCACCCTAATATTCATGGAAAAATTCGGACATTCAACTAAATCCAAACAAAAATGCACATTCAACTCATTTAATCAAACCCACTCCATTCTTAAACCTAACCTAACCTAACCTAACCTAATACATCCAAAAACCATCACCAATTCATCAAAACAAACACCACAATCAAATCATTCATCATTCAAAATTCGGACTCAAACTAACCCTAACACAAAACACCAGATTTAATCCAATCCAAATAAAACCCAAGCTTAAATCATGTCTTACTAACCTTAATCTAACATCACCCATCAAAATCTAACTCACATTTAATCAAAAATCCGAAATCAAACCCAACTCGTCATACACATTCAACCTATTGTTCTTTCACGGAAATGAAGCAAGAAAAGAGGAGAGAGAGAGAGAGATTTACCTTGAATCATTAGCCAAAACGGATTGTTGAGAGGAAATTTGAGTGAGTTTGGATTGCCTTGAAATGGTGAAAATGAAGAACGAAAGCAAACGGGTCTGACGGGTTTCTAGATTCAAAATGAAGGGTCCAACACGCACCGTTTTGTTAAAACTTTCCCACCTCTTTTTTTTTTCTTTTTCCTTTGGCTATTACAAACGGCAACACTTTGTTGCTTTCTTCATTCATTTTTTTCCTCTTTATTCCAAAACGGCAAAACTTCAATTGTAATATATTTTTTTTCAAAAAATATATTTCTTTTTCAAATTCAAAGTGTTACATTAATAATACAAATTAAAAAAATAACAAATTTAATTAATAAAAATCAACGAATTTAATCACATTGTAAAACAAATAAACTATATTTCTTTAACTGCGAATTAAAAATATATTTAACGAAAATAACAAAATAACTATATTGATGTAAACTAAATTATGTTTATTTCAAAAATAAAAACCATATCTATTTTGGCCCTAGCAGGAGATTCGCCTGTTGGGACGTTTCTAGAAGAGGTGTTATTGGAAGATGAGTTGGGTAACCAGTTTTCTCACAGGTGCAGTATGAATGGAGGCCAGTTTTTGCACGGTTTGTCCGGGAGATGGTCATTTAGCTAACATTTGTCCCAATGTTAAGGGTAAGATGAAACACGTATGGTGTAAAAAAAACATGAAGATGGGATGAGAAATACTAACAGACAAGAGAAGCAATCTGTTGTAGTCAGTCAAGAGTCTGGTGGTGAGGTACACCCATCTTCTTCTACTGAAGACAGACAAGATGAAGACAATAGAAACAATATTGTTAACAATGCAGTAGAGGCCTTTCAAAATCCTGATTGGGTGCATAAACAAGACAAATCCGCACTAAGCATTCCAAAAGGAGCAACAAATAATGCTTCTCAAGACGATCACAACGTAGGTAGAGGGGTCAGCTCTCTAGTTTGGGAAGGATATAGAAGGGGGGCAAGAACACGTAGCAAACCCCCTACTAAGGGATAATGTTGTGCACGTGGAATACAAGGGCCCTTAATGCTCGGCAAACAATTAGAGGTTAAGTCTCTAATTGGAAAGCAGAATGTGAAGGACATTCGTTTGCTTGAAACATGAGTCCGAAGAGAGAACAAGTTGAAAGTTATTACAGGTTTGAAGTTGGCAGGGTGGCAAGTGGTTGATAATTATTGTGATTTTGAGGCAGGGCGAATATGGCTAGCGTATGATCCGACAACATGCCACGTTCAGGTAATTACAGTAAATGCTCAGTTAATACATAGCAAAGTAGAGGTAGCAAGTTGTGAACTATTTTGGTCCATTGTATATGAGGCAAATGATATTGCCACTAGAAGAGAACTATGGCTTTTATTGAACACTATTAGTATAGGTATGGGGAAGCCGTGGTTAGTCCAAGGTGATTTCAATATCATCTTAAATAATCAAGAACGGTCGGGTGGAATTGAGGTGAACCATCAAGATTGTGATGAGTTTAAGAATTGCTTGTATAGCTACGAGTTATTAGAGCTTCATAGTTATGGATGCGTTTTTACATGGAACAACAATCAACTGGGCGCTAATAGAATTTGGAGACGAATAGATCGATGTTTGATTAATGGTCACTAGACAGATGATTTTCAATATGCAGACTGTTTGGTGTTGCCACCTTTGTCACGACCCATTCCCGGGACCGCGACCGGCGTACGAAATGAACCGTCTGTGGGAGCCCGGCCCATCCCGCACAAGCCTCATAGTACAAAACTTATACCCAAACATCATATTTAAATAAATATGATAAACAAATAAAGATTTTATCTTT
>CAODLS010033911.1:0-15124 GCA_948243855.1 Flueggea neowawraea | reverse complement strand
AGATATCAAAGAAAGCTCAGGATGTTGTTTCCCCCGAGAAGGAAGTGTCGTATAAGGGAACTAAATGACCTCGATCTGAAAGAATTGCCAAAGCAAAGGTAAGAGATCACCACCTTTGTCTAAGAGAACTAGAAAGCATGTTTTTACAGAGGATTTCAATTTTGATAGGTTTATAAACCTTGCTGCATTTAAGAGACATAAGAATTTGGGGTTGTGTAATTTCTAGGACTACCGAGTGTTTGATTTTAGGATTTTGAAGGAAGAGGGTTTAGATTTAATTTTAGATTTTAAGAAATATGGATTGGTAAAGCACGTTGTCGTGGTTACTCTTTAGATTCATCAAAGCCAAAACAAGTTCTGGTCATTGAAGAAAATATTTATGACTCAAGAACGTATGCTAATGAGCACAAGAGCAATTTTTTAAGAAATGTTCAACAACACGCGTTGTAGACGAACAATGCGCGCTGACGATGTCTTGATCAGATAGTGACAAATCTGATACACTCCTCAGGAATTTCAAATTAAATATTCCTTTGTATGAGGTGATGTCAGTTTCAAAGATGCGATCTTTAAAACTCAATAACACCCGTTGATGATTCACTAAGCGGCGTTGATGAGTTTATCAAAGCACGCTAAAGAGTTGCAAGGAACATTGACGAAGGATGTTTTTGAGACAGAAATTCTAGAACTTTGGAAACACGCGCTGATGATCATCTACACACGCTGATCATTGAAGAAATACTTGAAGAGAGCGCGTTGACCGGGAAGAACACACGTTAATGCCAATGATGCGAACTAAATTCAGAATGTTTTACATATTTTACAACAGCTACTTCAAGACTCAACGGTTATATTCCAAAGACTATCTATAAATAGAGTTGTTTAAGACAGAAGATAAAAAGAGAGACTTTTCAAGAGTGTGCCCAAGCTTTGCTAGTTTGTTTCTTAATCTTCTCTCTCTTTAAGCTTCTCATTGTTTCTCATACCAGCTAGTTTTTACTTGCATTTCTGTTACTGGGTTGGTGTGAGATATTGCTTACTAATTTGGGAATCCACTAGTTATCAAGGTTAAGTGTTTAAGCTTGAAGGGAAGTATAGGTTTGTCTTGTTTGTTTCCTTGAAAAAAGAGAGAGATATTGGTTTTTTTTTTGTTTTGGCCAGTTAAAAAAACAAGGTGTAGAAGGTTTCTTGTGAGCCTGTAAAACAACAAGGTGTAAAGGTTTCTCTCCACCCGTAAGTGAGGATGTTTTAGTGGATTCAAAACTCTCTAGTGAGTTAGAGGAGTGGACGTAGGTCAAAATGACCGAACCACTATAAATTAGGGACTTCTCTTTTATCTCTTCATCTCTTACTGTTATTATTCTTGTTTTTGTGATTGTGTTTTGGATTTAACTTCTGTTTTTGGCTTTTGACTTATTGTGTAAAAGGTTTTAAAAAGTTTTCAAATTTATCTTTTAAATTCAATTCACCCATCTCTTGGATTGTCATATTGGGACTATAATGTTCATTCAAAAGGCTTCGGTTTCAAAGAAAAAGGTTACTAGAAATCAATCTATTAAAGATCCTGCTCCTTTAACCTCGACAGATGTCCCTCAAAATGCAAATGATAGACTGACATCACTTGAAAAGGAGGTTAAGGAATTGAGGGATTTGTTGATGATGACATGCAAGACAGTAGAAGCCTTGAGATTGAGGAACCAAACTTGGCTGGAAGGGATATTCCACCTACTTCAACACCTCAACCTACAAATGTTCCTTCACCATCCACTACGAAAAAATAAGTGGCTAAGGATATTGAGATGATTAATGAGACGGTGAGGAAATTGAAAGAAGAGGAAGAAATGGGAGATGAAAGTAGCTGTGATAGCAGTGAGGAACGTGGTTCGTCAAGCAGTGGAAATGAGAAGAGCAGTGGTTCTAGTGACAGTAAAATCAATGATGATAGCAAGAATGGAAAGAACGTCTTAAGTGAAGAAGTCAAAGAAACAAGTTGCCTTGCAATAGTTCCTTAGAAGCCTCCATAGTGAATTCATAAAGCCTAAGGATCCACACTTGCATTTCATGCTGCATATCACACTTGCATTCTCATTTTAAACCTTTGTAATACGTTTTGATGACTTTGATGCTCTGATTATGTTTTGTGAACTCTATGCTTGATGAATGAATGGAGAATGATGTTTATTCACGACTGTTATTCTCTTATAATTGATGGTTTGTTGAATTGTTATGTTGCTTTATATATCTCCATTGATTGTTTTTTATATGATAAAAAGGGGGAGTATATTTTGAGTTTGTTAAACCTAGAGTTTGTTTATTAAATATTTGTTTAACCTATAGATTATGTTTGTTGCTAACTCGAAAATGACAAGGCTTGACATCTTTGATCGGGGGAAATGTGTATTTGTGTTTTTATTTTTAAAAAGTGCATATATTGAGAGGGAGTGCAAACTCTTTCATGTTTTATCATCATAAAAAAGGGGGAGATTGTTGAGCCATTTTGGTCAACATGAAAAATTCCACAAATTTGTATGATTAACAAAACCTATAAAAAGTTTAAGTTAAGCACGTAAACCAAATGTTACGCACGTCATATGACTGTAAAAAGGAAATTTTGTGCATAACAAATGGACCTAAACGCTTAACTGGAGTTAAGCACATAAAAGTGGAGTTAAGCACGTAACGAAAAGTTAATTTCTGCACTAATCATCTCTGGAAATTCTTTGAGACTAAGCAGGTAAAGTATTAAAGGAATTCTTTGAGGTGCTCCCTGGAAATTTTCTAAGCACGTAAATGGTCTATTAAGCACGAATGGATGGAGTCAAATTTATTCATGTGCTCTCTAGAATTTCTTTGCGTAAGTAAGGTCATATCTACGCACGCAAAAGTGGTATGAACGATTCCCTTGTTGAAATCATGAGCTCCTTCAGTATGTAAAGTGGAAGGAAGTCACGTAAAACAGAAAAATTAGCCATCTTGGAAAAATGGACTTACACACGTATATTGACAAAGACTGATAGCCGTCATGATGCTCATTGGGATTTAAATTTGAATATTCATTTTCTGCTACCGTAAGATAATATCTATGGTGCAATCTTGGAAAATTCGTTAAGTACTTAAGCTTCAAAGTTAAGTACTGAATTGTGCAACTTTTTGTAGTCATAATTGTTTTAAGCACTTAAATGAAGAGTTAAACATTTAAGAAAATTCCAAAAAAGGCACAAATACTTCCAGGGTGTCAATTAAGCACGTAAGAAGAAAGTTAAGCACGTAGAAGAGAAGCATGGAACATCTAAAAATATTGAAGCTCAGAGTTAAGCACAAAGATAAACACTAGGCACGTAAGACTAATGGTTGCAAGAATTAAGCGTGTAATACAGTGGCTAGGCACGTAAGTACAGTTGAGGTCAATGAAGTACAAAATTTTCAACTTACTCATAACGAATCTTTTCACTTGAGCAACGACTACTATTCATTCTGTGAGTATATAAGGACTTCTCTAGAGAGAGAAAGTAAGAGAGATCCATTGGCTAAACTTTGATTAATTGTTGTGTGCTTCATTCTCTCTTCTCTACTCTTTGCTTACTTACGTCGATCCTTGAGCTTTTGATTTGCTGTGTTATTGGGCTGATGTGTGCAGTTGATAGTGATTGGGCAATCGTTGTAACAAGATTTAATTGCTTGAAAGGGTATTTAGGTTTTTCCTTATTTTTTTTCCTTGAAAAAAAAAGAATGCTTGTGAGGTTTTTGCTTGTTTGATTCCTTCGTAAAAACAAGTGTAACGGTTTCTTGTGAGACTAGAAAATAAGGGATGTAAAAGGTTTCCCTCCACCCGAGAAGTGAGGAGAAGTTCGTGGATTCAAACTCTTAAGCAAACTTGAGGAGAGTAAGGTTGAGGAATGGACGTAGATCAACCGAACCATTATGAAAATCGTGCATTTTTTTCTCTATCCCTTAACCTCTTTACTTTATATTTCATTTCTTTGTGTTTGGGATCATATTGCATTTTTTGTTTTCAAAATATTGAAAAACATGTATAAAGCTTTTAAAATCTTGTTTACAATCTAATTCATCCCCTATTGGATTGCCATATCGGGCCAACAAAATGGTCTATTGTATTTGTTTCATATAAATAAAAATAATTTCCAACACTTTAAAATTTTTAAAATATTATCTTCATTATGTCCATAAATTTATTAAAGTGATGAAGCAAAATGAATATTCAGTTCAAGGAGGAATCAACAAGGGATTAAACTGGTAGTCATGCGTGGAAAGCAGCAATCTCACCGAACAAACAATGTTTAAGCCTATCCTTACAAAAGTTGGATTAGTGGGTCTTTTCCAAGTTACAAGTTCGAGTAGGCAAACTCTGAAGCTGTGGATATCGAACTTCTCATTGGCTCATCCAATTTGTAGGTTTTTTTTTATGTTAAATGTAATGAATTGAGCAAAAATAAGTTAAGTTGAACTCACTCCAATATCATAAGATGATTCACACCAGTTGGTGATTCTAAATTCTTTAAATTTCCTCTTGAAATCTCTCAACTGCAAGAATCATATACATCCAAATATAGAGTACAAAGCAAGTATTATTGACATGCTATGATCAACAATTAATTTCATTGACTAGTTGAACTCAGTGATTGAACATCATTCTATTCATACAAAACATGGAGAGCTTTAGTTCAAATCTGAGACAATTTGACCTTTATTATCACAAGTCATTTTCGGACCATGACCGGTGTACGAGACAAATCATCTATAAGAGCCCGACCCATCTCGCACAAGCCTCGGAGAACAAAACTTATAACTAATTCATTGCAAACAATTACCAAATCCATTTATTACAAAAATATAAAGTAGAAATCCAAATTTTGTTAAAACATTAATTTCATAATAATAAAATAATTCTAAGTAAGAAATCATGTTTAAACAACAATTAAATATACATGTCATATACTCATAAGTATACCGTTGTGGAGCTACTAACAAAATAAATAAATGGGCCCGAACAAAAGGCACTAAATGCAACTTCAAAATGCCTGCAGAGTGTTGAATGTTGAAATATCGCAATCAATCATCTCGTAAAATTGTCATTTGGTTCTCGGCCTATGTAAAATTATGTTTTAGTCCCCAAACTTTTCAAAATTACAAATTAGACCTCAAAGTATTTTGATACTACTAACTAGTCTTTCAAGTAGTCAGAATTCCCAAATTAGTCCTCTAACTCTCAAAAATTGCAAAATTGTCCTTAAACCCTCAAAATTACAAATCTGGTCCAGAATATACAAAATATCAGATTTGGTCATTAAGGCAAAAAAATTACCCAAAAACACCACAAACACGTTTCGATCAACACCCGATGTTTGTGGCCTCTCAAATCAACTTTAATCAACCTCATAAACCTGAATCTACAATTTATTTCACCAAACAAACTCAAAGTCACCAAGTCTCTTCAGAAATTCGGACAAACCCTAATCCATTTCAAAACAACATCAAAAATCTTGATTCCAAGCTTAATCTATGTTCCTCTAACCTTGATTCATCATAATATAACATCCTCTAACCACCAGTCTAACAAAAATCAATAGAATCAAGCTTAACATTCAAAATCATCCATATTAAACCCAACAAATCAAAACGTGATTCAACCATAAAATGGAAGGAAAGAAGTGATTAAAGATGTGTTCTTACCTTAAAGGATCGAAAGGAATCAATGAGAGATGTTGGGAGACGGATTGGAGTGTGTTTGAGTGATTAAAAATGAGAAATGGTTGAGAAAGAGTCAAGTTTGGGCGTTTTAAAGACGGATAGATCAAAGCACACCTTTTCAATGATTTTCAAAGGCAACGCATATCGTTTTAAGTCACAACACACGTTACCATCATCCACAGCGTACGTTATTCACCCTCAATGTACGTTGTGATGCACCTAGTGGCTACAAATCCGAAGAAACACAACACAATGTGTGTTGCACAACTATAACGTAAGTTGCACCGTGTATAATGTATGTTACACATAGATAACATACATTGATCATCCATTTCCAGATGATGTGCTTCTTCCTTTGTGCAACGTGCGTTATCTGCACTGCAACCCAAATACTTGGCATTTTTCGGTTCCAAACTTGTTCCAGATCATTCTCGGGGTTCTACAATGCCTAAACTCTCGAAAGTTCATCTCTTAACCAACATCAAACATCCAACCAGGCGGGGTATTACATTGAATAAAACGAATCGGGACTGGTCAGAATGCTACAGAAGATAAATCAGAAACAGACGTGGTATTACATTTATCTTTAGTCTTTGGCATTTTTCACCTTAGGAATATCTTTCAACTCCTTACCATTATTAAAAGATGCAGTCATTGATCTTAGTCTAAATTGCAAAATCAAACAACAGAAACAACCACATTTCATAACAAAAAAAGGGAAAATTCTGAGGTGATTTAGGTGATGGGAAATCAGTTTATGTGTTGTTGTCTTGATTGGAAGGGATGTTAGGGCATTTTTGATAAAATTTTATCGTAGGGACTGAAATGAAAAATTTTATAATTTGAGGTCTGAATTGTAATGTAAGATAATTAGAGGACTAAGAGGTAATTTTTGGAAGTTTGAGGGATTGAGTTGTAAAATATCGAGACCTTAGGGACTAAACTATAATTTGGTTAAACATTAGGGACAAAAAATATTATTTTACAACACATTAGTTATCGAAAGAAAGAGTTAGATGCTTGATTTAAATATGATTCTGACATCTGTAAGAGTTTGGGAATATTCATTCACATCTTCATACATACATGTGTTGCCACGGTTACCATGTTTGATTTTGATATATATGTGATTTCAGCTTCATGTAATTGTCGATGTGACCACTCATCCACCAGTAATATGCGGCTGGATTTCTATGTTTGACATCTAAGTGAGTTGGATACCATACTAAACACATAGAATGTGTTTTCAAAAAATTTATATGGTTTTTAGTGTGCTTAACTTGATATGAAAATGTAGACTAAACGGATTGGTGAATCCTAAAATATGATTATGTGAAATAGGCAATGAATTTGTTTTAAGTGGAAAATGAGATATGATTGATTAAGAGATGAGATAAGTTATGGTTAACTACGAGAATTGATTAATTATGATTATTTGATATTTGATTAAGTATAATATCTATAATTATCCGAATGATACTCATGTCTATTTGTTAAGCAAGATAATATATGATTAAGATATGAGTGAATATAATATCTGTAATTACTCATATATTATGTATAATTGCATGTTAAGAAATCCTATATTATTTGATATGGCTTGGAATGCCTAGATATCGGGAAGCATAACCTTTAGTATACCACTGTTCAGTCAAGGCCTAGTTACTAAGGTTGGTGGTAACACTGTGTGTTCTAGTTTGACACACAGGTCAAGTGGAAAGGAGTTCACATTTCTCAATTAGATAAGAATTATATCCGTTAGTCAGATAGGAGCGATTCAGTTAGATCACGTGTCCAATTCCCAAATGCATTATGAATATCAATTAAGTTAAAAAAAGTATTGATTAAGCATGAATGCATTTTGTATGCTATCTCTGTGAACAATTTTTGAGAAATGTTTATAAAAGAGTATTGATTAAGCGTGAATGCATGTGTATGTATATTTGCATGTATATTGATATCAAATGAGTATATACCTGTGTATGGTATTTTCAAAAATGTTTTCAAAACAATTTATGTGAGGAATTGGAGTCGCTTTATTGTGCTGTCTCTTACTGACTATCCCCCCTCTCCTTCCCCCTTTATCGTGGCTTTAACATTTTAGGTTATTTGGTGTTAGTTCCCATTCGACATTCAGCGCTCAGTGAGGCATTCTCTTCAGCAGTGTGTGCCCTTTTGCTTGGACTCCATGTCTATGTTATGTTAGATGCTCCACATCAAGAAACTTGTGGGATTAATGGGTGTAACTTGCTATGATATGGAATTAAACTTGCTTATAACTATTTTCTTATCTATTTCAGTATGATGGTTATATTTTGTAAAAATATGAATTTGTATAATTATATGAACACTGTATATTTCTCTTAATAATCTAATAACTTAATTTGGTTTAATAATTAATTAAGGATTAAGAATTGGGTAGAATATTTTGATTATTCGAGGTTTGGCGGGATCGGTTTAACCTATGGTTCAATTCGCCTCGTACGCCGGTTGCTGCCAAATCTGGGTCGTGACATTTGTGTCCTTAACAACGAATTTGTTTGAAACAAAAATCAAGTTCCAACTTCTCCTTCAATACAAGATGTGACTTTGTGCCACAATCTTTTCGTCTTCTCTTAACTTAGTAAGTTCTTGTTTGATCTTTTCCAATATTTAAAAGGATTTTTTGAGAGAGATTTTTCCTTTTTAGAATATTGTTTGTTCTAATTGGTATTTGAGACCGATTACAAGTAGACTCTTTACTGTGTTGTGAGATTTGTACATATGCTTATTTTCTTAAAAGTGTGTATTCTTGCATTTTACATATTCCGGTTGTTGATCTTTGTTTGATATTGGGAAGTAAATTGTCATTCACAATGTGTCCTCTTTTTTGTGATGCTAATGCGTTGTCAGGAGTGGGTATTATGATTTTGTTGCTACTCCTATGTCTTTTTTCTTGTTTCAAATTTGAGATTTTGTCAGATTTGGACATTGATTTGGGATTTGTTGGTGTTGTTTCCTTGTTCCTGTAAATACATTTTTCTTTTGGTTTATGGGTGTTGTTGCTATTATGCAATTATATGTATGTGCTGAAGGATAAGGCATATAGTCTCAAGAAATCGTTCTAACTCCTTTAAATAGCAAAACATTACCCTAACCTCTATCTGATAGTGAACGTTCTGATATTATCGTCGAGATGATTTCTTGGTGGCTAGTGTACTTTGTTTGTGGCAACAATTTATTCCAAAGTGAAAGCCAATATAAACTCTTCTTCAAATCAATGCACTCCATTTGTAATGCTAATATAGGAGTTTGTTTTCACTGATTATAGGTGGTTTCAATTACAGAATGAGGCAGTTTACTAATCATAACTATTAATAGTTTTTTTTATAATGTAGCAAATCAGTTGTTAGAAGTTCATTTCAAAACAAGTTTGCAATATATTAATCAGTATCCTTCTTAACAAGTACGAAAGAGGAAGTGACGTGGAAATAATGAGTGGGAATGAGGCATTTGGAGTGGGTTGGTGGTAGCTTGTGTGTTCGATCAGGCACACAAATCTGGTGGCAGTCGTCCACATCGTTGATTTTGTCTGCTTTTGGTGGCGATAATCAACGTATGATTTTGTATCCGTCTGGCTTTTGATTCTGTTTTTTATCTTCGTCTCTTGCCTGATTATTCTGACATGACATGATTAATGTTTAGATATAATAAATTTAGAAACTTTGTATTATTACTCATTCTCCCGTAGTACATTGTGCTGTGGACTTGCAAGGTATATCTTGCTGGAGCCCGTTGACTGCAATGCTCGCAGATATACTCTTTGATCAGTTCTATTTGTTTCAGCTTTGAGACGCTTAAGGTGACTGAGTATTGTTTGAACCCCTAAGGTTGTTAGCTGTTAGCCCTTTTGAGCGGAGAATTGTTTAGGCTCTTAAGGCTGCTAGTCTGTTTTTGATCTAATCTTGTCAGTACAGTTCCAATATAATATGGGTTTATGATTAATGATTATCATATATGTTTGGTTCTATAATTGATAGTAAAAAAAATAGATAGTATATGGAATTTTGTATTATCTGTATAATCTGAATTTGTATGAATGCATGTAGAATGCTTAATCTGTATTCTAATATATTAATTATTCTATGTGACTATATGTTGTTTGCTATCTATGCAAAAAAAATATATAAATGGATTTTTAGTATTATACTAGTATGTATACGTGTGTATACTAATATTATTTCATTATATACATTTATATGGTATTTTCAAAAACATTTTCAAAACGGTTTTATGTGAGTCCTGGAGGCGCTCTACAGTGTTGTCCCTCACCGACTTTCACTCACCCCCTCCCTTTAAGATTTCAGGTGACTTTGTTGTTAGTAAACATTTGGCATTCAGTGCTTAATGAGGTATTTAGAAGTAGCAGTGAGTACCCCTTTTTTCGGGTCCAGTATGTATGTATTAGTAGATGCTCCACACCGAGGGATATGTAGGTTTATGGTTATGTATGTTTATTTTCATTAACTAAGTTTACTTATAAATATTTTCTCTATATTTGTCATATAATTATGTTTTATTACTAAGTAATATTATTTTTTGAATTTATATTTATAAATGAAACTTTTATTTATTATTGTTTAATAATTATTAGCATAAGATTTTGGGTAAATGTTTTGGTTATCCGAGGTTTATGCGGGATGGGTAAGGCCTACAGTTCGGTTCGTCAGGTACTTCGATCATGGTCCGATCTCGGACTGTGATAGTAATGGCCAAAAATGCACTAGTGATAATGACGAACGCACTCAATTTCGGAGAACGAGGAGAAGAAGAGCCAAAGGGAAAGATTTTGCAGATGTTAGGAAGGCGGAAATTTATCAGAAATTAATTGATCAAGTGACCTCTACACTAACTAATGGATTGAATAGAGTTGCATATGCTTATCTTGCTGTCAATGCACGAAGAAAGCAAGAAAAAAAAAAGTGTTCATGTTGAGGCAATGAATTCAGCTATTGAAATTTTAGAAAGGAACAATGGATCTGATTTGATTCCATTTGCTAGGTGGTGGTTACGTGATGAAGAAAGATTATATGAATACAAGAATGTTGAAGGCAACATTGCAAAAATCATTCGATTCTTTAATGACATGCTTGAACTTAAAAATAGTAGACAACAATGGTTAGGGGGACCTAACAATATGATATCTGGATTAAATACGTTTAATGCAAGTGGTTGGGGCATGCCTAGTTTGGAAGACCTTTTGCTAATAATGCCTATTTTGGTAGCGCTAATAGTCAATATAGGATGGGAGGAATGCAAAGCAATTATGATGTAGCCAATTTGATAGTGAGAATGCAGGGTGGTGAAGCAAATGATATGAGGAGATTTAATTCATATCTTGCTACAGAGAAAAATAATGGTGAACTTAACTAATGTTATAGGCTAACAAAATCACTTATCTTACCTACATATATTAGTTTCACTTGACTTGGATTTGCAAATATGACATTGTTATGATACTATGCTAGTGGTAGAACAATTTGATGCAATGAACTTAGTGACTTATCTTACTATGTAAAGTGTAAAGTGAACTTTGTTTAGAATGATATGTTTCTAAAGTATGCACATTATATTATGTTTACATGGCTGAACTAAACTTCAATTTTAATGTATGCTTCTTGTTATGTAATTGATTTGTGATGGTGTCATCTTTGGTTTTGTGAATTAAGGAATTGCTGGACCTTTTTTTTTTGTCTTGTTGAACGAATTCTTTAATCTAAATTAAAAAATGTATATATTATTTTCGTTATTTTCCATTTTATTCGCTGGTATTTTCCAAGCTTAAATATGTTAGTGTATGTACAAATTTTTCTTGACATTCTAATCATTGGGTTTTAAACGTCTTTGTTGCAATTATTACCAAATGGAGGATTTAGATCAAGAAGACGAATTATTGCTACAAGTAGTTTGATTTTCATGTGAAACTTATGTTTTAAGTGTAGAGTCACTTCTGCAAAACTTGTTTGATGCTTCAATTTCAAGAGAACCAACCAAGTGCCATGTCAACTAGCCTCAACGAGGTAGGCAAAGGTTGTTAAATATGTTAAATGGCGAGTACAGAGGAGGCACAGGATGCTTGGAACTATTACGAAAGGATCGAGAATCAATACAATGTTTAGCCAATTTGTATGAAGCACAATATGGACTTGTTAGAAGTAAGGAATTGCTAGTGAGAACTAAAATTTGTATATTTCTTTACAGTTTGGCAAATAGAGTGAAAATTAGAAATAGGGGGAACAATTTGGATATAGTGCTAAAACAGTATGGATGATTTTCCACGAAGTTTTACATTTTAGTAGCCAATTCTTTAAAGATATGATTAGGCCAAATGGTGATCTGATAGAATATAAGGGTCTTAATGGGCAAAATGGTTGTTACTTCAAGGTATGATTAATTATATTTCATTTATTATTTCTTTGTAGTATGGTTTATAATTAGTAATTTTTTTATAGGATTGTGCTGGTGCAATCGATGGAACTCACGCGGCAGCAACTTTACTGGATGACAAGAGAAAAAAAATCTACAATCGAAAAGGTTTTGTATCCCAAAATGTTATGGCAGTTTGTGATTTCGACCTTCAATTTACATTTTTGTTGGCTGGGGTGTAAGGATGAGCAACCAAACACTCCTTTACTCACAACGTGACTTGAAGCGAATTATAACGTTGATTTCTATTGCTTGCAAGTTGAATTCAAGTCTGATGCTCATTCTCGCCTACGTGACTTGTAGACTCTACAATGTGACTTGTACACAAGTGAAATTTATGTCGAGAGTATTTCATCCGTATAATGTGACTTGAGCTTCATGCAACGCTCCTTGTATATTTCAGAGATCTATTGCCTCCTTAGTTCAACTCGAAAACGTGACTTGTATCCCCTGCTGCGCGACTTGTACCTCAACTGGAAAACCCAGAATTCCTTTGGTATGATCAATGTGACTTGTAGTGGATGTAACGTGCCTTAATCATACTGCAACGGACTTAGCATTGGTTGCAACGTGCATTGCTTAATTTGTTCACATGATTTGTTAAAATAATCAAAACTAATAGTCAACATTCTCCCCCTTTTTGATGATGACAAAACATGGAAAGAGTTTTCACTTCCTCTCAATCAATACACCTATTTTAAACTTAAACACACTACAGAAAATACAATTTTGATCAAGGGTTTAAGCCTTGTCGCTATGGTTAGGTTAAGCACAATTTTCATATAAGTTCAAGTCATGTAAATCAGAGCAATTGAGTCTTATGGATTAGAATAAATTCAGATTGATTTAATTCAAACTCTTAATCATATTTCTCCCCCTTTTTGTCAACATTAAAAAGGAAAGAATAATATAACACAATTAAAGATACAAAATGGGTAGAAATATTGAATATAACATTATGATCAATACACATAACATAACAACCATAAGCAAAAATAAGTACATAATGCAAGTGAGATGCATGACAAAATGTAGATCATTAACCTAGGAAATCACGAAAATGGATTCTTAGGGTCAATGATCCAACGGTCTTGGTTAGTGATATCAACTTCATCCTCACTCTCTTTCTCATCTTCGGAATCAATGAAGAGCACTGTGGTAGGAGGATGTGGACCATATTCAACTGCAGGTTCCTCTTCCATAATTTCCCCAATTCGAATGACAGTGGATTGAACAAACTTAACTCCAAGAGTGCCTTTATCACTTGACTCGGATGACTATGAAGTTTCCTCCTCAGTTGAAGTGTTATGATCCATGAATTTGTTGGAATTCGCGGCTCGTTTATGACATTCATAATTAATCAGTGCAACGGAAATAACAAAAATGTTAAGCCTTGAATTCCCCCAAGGACCCATGCACATCAACATATATGATTATGGTTAGAAGATCTACCTTAGATCCAAAGCTTGAATGTTTGATCGGATGGAGTGTTGGTGTAGGTTTTAGTATTCAAAACTTCGAATCACCTTTCGAACTCACGTTGCCTTTGCCGAACGTATCTAGAGGTATCCACACGAATGAACTTCCTTCAGATTTGTGGAGTGTGCTAGCACCCTTTTAGAATCTCTAGTCTAAAAGCTCACAAATAATTTTCTCTCTTTTGTTTGTGGCACTCACTAATTTGGCCAAGCCATAAAAGAATGGCAAGGAGTGCACCCTATTTATAGGCATATGAGGAGTGCATAAAAGAATCTAAAACTCCCTCATTGACCTTGCAAAATTCGGCCCTCATCCTATTCAAGCAATAGGGTGCCGAATTTGCTTTCCTAGTCTCACTAGGTTTGCCTTTCTTGCCCCACAAGAATATTCACTTCCTAATTTATTTTGTCACATACAAATTAGGCTTTATTTTTCTTGTCAAACAATAATAAAACTCTTAATTAGTCATGGACTCCTAATGAGTTAGTGTGTGCCTAAATTCCACCTTGTCACACAAGGAAAGAAGCTCCTAAAAAATAGGAGGAGTGATGTGTGTGTGCCGAATTTCTTTCCTATAGTTAGGATGAATGTGCCGAATTTTCTCCCCCCTAATTAGGTTTGGTTTAGCCGAAATTCACATGAGTTTCATTAATGTTATTGGGCTTTTAATTATATGATACATTATCATAAAATAAATCACTCACATGGGCCAAATTGTGTCACACATAATTAAATACCATAACCATGATAACTAGTGATTCATATTAAAAGCCCATTACATTAATGGACTATGTATTAAATCTTTTTTAACACATAAATCATAAAACCCTGAATTATTATTGATTAATCAAATTAATCATCTTAATAATTCAATCACCACAAAGAGAGAACCTTTGTAACCAATCCAATTCGTTCTTGTGTGTGACCTAATAGGCCCATTCGAAATTGTCAATGGGCCTTGTCCCCAACCTTTGGGCTCAAAGTCCATAAGCGGTATCTAGCAATACATTATGGCAACCCAAAATTGAGTGGATGTTGGTGATCCGAGTTAACCTTTCACAGTCTGATATTTAGTCCTTTTGTCTCACAATATCTCATCTAAGCATAAGGCATGGTCACATGTCAACCTTATATTGCTTAGCATGTTTCTTGATCTCAAGTAGATTGATATAACAAATGACATTGATAAACCCCTTTATCAATTCATTCGATTATGCATACATTCCATCAATTCCACTCACCAAGTGGCCAAGAGATATCACTCTTCATAAGAGGAACAAATCCATCACTCTCACTATCACTCCTCTACATGATTCATGACATATCCAATGATAGCCTTTATTGTTACCCTGTTATGGATAACGTTTGACTAAGTCAAAACATATGATTCCTCATGTAGGAGTCGATAGTGAGTTTCAGTCAGAGGACTCAAACATCACCACTGCATGAAAGCTACTTTGTGACAACAATC
>CAODLS010032968.1:0-20333 GCA_948243855.1 Flueggea neowawraea | reverse complement strand
GATAATACTTTGTTTATTAAGCACAAAAATGATGATTTATTATTAGTTCAAATTTATGTTGATGATATAATATTTGGTGCTACTAACCCATCTTTGTGTAATGAGTTTTCTAAGTTGATGCAAAGAGAATTTGAAATGAGTATGATGGGAGAGCTTAGTCACTTTCTCCGACTGGAAATTAAGCAAATACTAGATGGTATCTTCATCAACCAAAGCAAATACATTGGAGATATGCTTAAAAAGTTTGGAATGGAGAATGCAAAATTTGCCCTAACTCCAGTGAGCACAACTACAAAGTTAACCAAATATGAACAAGGAAAAGGAGTAGAGGAAAAGCTTTATAGATGTATGATTGGATCTCTCCTTTACCTTACAACAAAGTAGACCTGATATTATGTTCAGTGTTTGTTTTTGTGCACGTTTTTAATCTTGTCCAAAAGAATCTCATTTGAGTGTTGTCAAAAGAATATTTAGATATTTGATTAATACTAAGAATGTTGGCTTATGGTATCCTAAAAATGATTGCTTTAATTTAGTTGGTTTTAGTGATGCTGATCATGCTGGAAACCAATTATATAGGAAAAGCACTTCAGGCACTTGCCAATTCTTAAGTAATTCACTATGGTTCTTAAAGAAACAAAATTGTGTTGCACTATCCACTGCTGAATCTGAATATGTAGCAGCTGGCAGTTGTGTAGCTCAAATTTTTTGGATCAAGCAACAACTTTCGGACTTTGGAATTATTTTTCAAAGATTCCAATTAAGTGTGATAACACTAGTGCCATTAGTATTTCCAAAAATCCAATTCAACACTCTTGAACAAAGCATATTGATATCAAACATAATTTTATTCGTGATCATGTTCTCAAGGGAGATATTGAACTTGAGTTTGTTTCTACAACTGATCAGCTTGTTGATATTTTGACAAAACCCCTTGATGAAAAGACTGTTGTTTCAATTCGTAAACGTATTGGCATTTGTGATTTGAATGAATTTTGTTTGATAAATGTGCATATTTTATGATCATTTGCATTCATGCATACATATATATCAAAGTGATCTAGATTCCAAATGAAATCATGAGGATTAAAGGGTCAATTTTGCTAAGTGTTGGAATCTGAGATTATGTAACATGACTTGCACATGGTGCTGTGCACATTGTATTTGAGATGGTGTTACTGGAACTTTAAGGTTAAAACGTAAGGTACGTTGTACATGGTGCAAACTATGTTGATCACCAAGGTTGTCTAAAGGTTAATATCTGGGTTGATGTAACGTACATTGTAGCTTATGTAAGGCACGTTGATCATCAAGGATGAATAGATGAATTTTTTTGGGTTTATGTAACGTGGATTGCAAAGGAAACACACGTTATCGATTTTGAGAAAAATTTTGGAGTATCAGGTATGAGAGCTCTATGCCGTTGAATATGGTGCAATGCACATTGTGAAACAGGCTGAGCCACTGGTTTAAGATGACTTGATACTGTGTGCGTTGTATAAGGTGTAACGCGCATTGTAAAAGAAGCAGAGCTATTGGATTGAGAGGACTTGATACTATGCGCGTTGTATAAGGTGTAACGTACATTGCATGCTATACAAGTCGCGTTAAGCCGTTTTCCCCAAATTTAAAACTGACATTTTTGGTTTCCCTCTCATTTTATCTTTCAAACTCAAAATCAAATTTCCAAACTCTTCCTCATTCTTTCTCAAATCTCGAACTCAAAACACTCAACCAATTCATTTCCTTCACTAAAAAAACACTTCCCACTGTCACCAAACCTACCAAAATCACAGATTTGTTAAGAAATCCCAAACCCTAATGCACACTACACTCTTTCTCACCCATGTTCTATGGCACCAAAGAAACAATCCGAGGCCATCAAGAAGAAATCAAAGGAAGTTTCGAAGAAAATGGACAAGGGAAAATGATTAAAAGGAGCTAAACGTCCAAGAGAGAAGCACACCTACACCAAATCGGGAATCTCTGTCACCTCTCCTTCAAAACAGTCAAAGAAAGCTAGAATCGAGGAAGAATCGACTAAGAGCATTGGTCAATTTGTGGATGAAGGGGCATCAAGGCTGTTCGAAAACTTAAAAGAGGTTGGTTTTTCAGACTTTAAAGTCTTTGATTTCAGATCATTGAGGGAAGGACGTGTAGATATTGAACATGACTTTGTTAGATTTGGTTTGAGAGACTTTTGCACCGAAGCCTCTGATTTCTATCCAAATTTAATTAGAGAATTTTATGCAAATGCTCAGAAGTGGATTAATGATGATGATGAGGACATATTATGGTATCAATCTACTGGCATTAAGAGCTGTGTGAATGGAGTAGATTTTGTGATTGATGAGAAGCTCATCAATAGGTTATTCAACCTGCCTTTAGTTGGCATAAGAGTTAAAAGAGAGAAAGGGTTGAAGGAGTATGTGGACATAGAAGGGAACATGATAGTGGTGAACACTGAAGAAAGCCAAAAGTTTATGTTCGAGAACCATGGTGTGGTGCAAATCGAGCAAGGAGTTAAAAATTTAGATGAAAACGACTTTGGCGTGAGGTGGAAGATGGTCCAAACTGCCTTCAACAAGGTTTTGCAATGCAAGTCTCACACATAGTCATCGTTTACTGTGCAAGACAAGATCTCGATGTATCTCTTGATGAAGGGTGAGATAATGAATTTCACTTGGGTAGTGATTGACTGGATTCTTGAGAAGGTGAAGAATTTCAACCTTCCAACCTTTGCTTTGAAGGGAAGGCAAAGGGAAGATAACATACCATATGGGAGTCACTTGACCAAGATCTTCAAGCATTTCAAGGTCAAATTGAATGGATTCGAATTAAAGCAAGTGATAAAATCAAAGAAAATTTGAATCGATTCATTGAGGATTATGAGGCTTTACGAGACAGTGGAGAGAGGCTTTGTCTTCTATCTCTACTTGAGAGATGAGGATGTGATGGTAAATCCCAAGGATGAAGTGATGAAGCCGAGTCCTGAAGATCAAGTGACATCCGGAGGGCTTAAGATGATAAGAGAAATGCTCCCAAAAGGAGAAAAAAAGCCAGAAGTTGAGGAGAGCTCACAACCTAATGAGCTAGTGGATGCTAGCTCTAGTGAGATTGCTAGCTTAAGAAGAGAACTTCAAGAATTAAAGGCGAATTCTGAAGCTTTTTAAGAAGAAACCAGAGAAAAGTTTGAGACAATGATTAGTCTCCTTCAAGCTAACAATGAGCTATTGGTTAGCTTGCACTCATGGACTTGGGAGAAAACAAAGCAAGAAAAGGAGGATGAAATGAAAATGGAACAAGCTCAAGCCATTCTTCAAAAATTCTGAGAGTTTATGGAACAAGACACTTCAGCAGAGGAAGGTACTTCCAAATCTAGTGATAGAGGCACTTCTGGAGTTGAGTTTGTTCCATCTACTGGAATTCATATTGAGGAGATTGTGGAGGAAGAACCGACAGTTGAGTATGATCCATATCCTCCTACCACTGTTGTTTTGAGTGATTCTGAGGATGAGAAGAAGAATGAAGATGACATTGATCGAACATACCAAGATCGTTGGATTATAGATCCTAAGAATCCATTTCCGTGATTTCTAGGCTAATGATCCACATTTTGTCATGCATTTCACTTGCATACTGTATTTACTTTTTCCTTTGTTGCTTAAAAATATGTTATATGTGACTTTTATTAATGATAATTTAGCATTTTTAGCCATTTTGTCTCTTTTTTTTTTTATATTATTTTAGTCTTTCCTTTTTAATGTTGACAAAAGGGGGAGAAATATTGGCTAAGAGTTTGTATTAAATTGCTCAAAGTGCTCTAATTTGTATGACTTGATGTTTTATATAAAACTTGTGTGCTTGACTTAACCATAGTGACAAGGCTTAAAATCCTTGATCAAAGTTGCATTTTTTGTAGTGTGTTTAAGTTTAAAATAGGTTCATTGATTGAGGGGGAGTGCAAACTCTTTCCATGTTTTGTCATCATCAAAAGGGGGGAGAATGTTGACTCTCAGTTTTGATGATTTTAATAAAACATGTGAAAAAGTTAAGCAATGCATGTTGCAGCCAATGATAAGCATATTGCAGTATGATCAACGCACGTTCCAGACGATACAAGTCACGTTGATCATATCAAAGGAATTTTGGGTTTTCCAGTTGAGGTACAAGTCACACAACATTCGATACAAGTCATGTTATCGAGTTGAACTAAGGAGGCAGTAGACATCTGAAAACTACAAGGCGCATTGCATGATGCTCAAGTCACGTTATATGGATGAGGTGCTCTCGGCATGAGTTGCACTTATCTACAAGTCACGTTGAGGACTATACAAGTCACGTTGACAAGAATGAGCATCAGATTTGAAGTGGACTTGAGAGCAATGGAAATCAATGTTACACTACCTTTCAAGTCACGTTGTGAGTAAAGGAGTCATCTTTGAAATCAATCCTCAATGCATGTTGCACACAGATGCAAGTCACGTTGTAGGAGGTGATGTCAGCTTCTGACAAGTCTACGCCTTGGGATTTTAATTTGAATATTCTCTGACACCTGACGCAATCACGTGATAGAATCAAAAGGCAGATCTTTGGAGATCGACAATGCACGTTGAAGGTTGAAGTGACATATGCAATGCACATTAAGGCATGATCAATGCACGTTGCAAATGGACGCAAGTCACGTTGTAATAAGAAAATTTTCAGGTGATTATTCTGGATGGAGACTCAATTCATGTTGCATACACACAAGATACATTACATTGTGCAACATTTGAGGCCAAAGCATCAGAGTTGGATGCAAGACATGATGAAAGGAAGCAAGTCACATTGTACATCAATGGAATATTTACAACGCAGGTTGCATGGGTTACAATGCACATTGTACCTGCTAATGTCATCAAAATCAAAATATCTTTCTTGTCTCTTAATGACTATTTCAAGTCTCACAACGGCTACATTTTGAAACCTACCTATAAATAGAGGTACGTACTTCAGAGACAAAAAGAGAACTCATTGAGATTGTACCCAAGCTTTGCATATTTCATTATTGACTTTCTCTCTCTAAGTGTTTTCAAGTTCTTAGACCATAACTAAACTTTTGTATTGCTATTTGCTTTGAGAGTTGGTGTGAGAAGATCATTCTCATTCTGTTAAACATCGTGTAATCAAGCTTTGGTGGTAAAGCTTGAGGGTAGAATATGTTTGCTTGTTTGGTACCTTTGAAAAACAAATGGGTATTGGTTTACTTGTTGAGCCAGTGAAAAACAAGGGATTGTGGTTTTCTTGTAAGCTTGGAAAAATAAGAAGTCGTAACGGTTTGCCTCCACCAGCAAGTGTGGAAGATTTAGTGGATTGAAATTCTCTAGTTGAGGCTAGAGGAGTGCACGTAAGTCAAGGAGGACCGAACCATTATAAATCATGGATTTGTTTTCTCTATCCCTTACATATTTTTATTTCTATTTCTGTGGTTGTGTGTTGGATTTAGCTATCAACTTTTGTTTTTCAAAATATTACCAAAAGTTTTCAAAAGTTTTTATACTTAGCAAGAAATCTAATTCACCCCCCTCTTGGATAACTATATTGGGATAACATACGTATATACACTTATATTTGCATGCAAAATTTTCTAAACATTTTCAAACTATCTTTGTAAGGCACATATGAGGTAATCTGGAGTGTTTTTTCTCACTAGGGATTCTTACCCCTTTCTTTCTGTCTATTCTCATTACTCCTATTTTTCAGGTGATTTTAGTTGATTGTGGACTGTTGGCATTCAACATTTGGTGAGGCACTCTGGAGATTTAGTCAGTCCCCTTTTGTTCGGGCTCAATTATTTATTTTGTTAGTTGCTCCACACCAGTATTCTTGTAGGTATTTAGATTTGTACAAATATTTGTTATTTAAATGTGATTTCTTATTTATAAGAATTTTATTAATATGAAATTATTGTTTTTATGAAATTTGGGTTTATACTTTAGTATTTGTATTTAATGGATTTAGTTTTAGTTCTGTTCTCTGAGGCTTGTGCGAGATGGGCCGGGCTCTTATAGACGGTTCGCCTTGTACGCTGGTCATGGTCCGGAAACGGGTCTTGACAAGGGCTATCCTCCTTGGCCTTATTCTTTTCTTCGCTTGGTTCTCTTTGATGAACGTTACAACATTCCTTTTTGATTTGGGATTTTCCTTCTTTGTGCTTGTTCAACCATCCTCTGAAATCAAGACTGCTCATATTAACTCCGACCCGATACACATGGAGGAGAAGAACCGAAAGCCATTTGTTGATGCGAATATTTGCTTCAAGGTTGTCAAGCCTTCTTTAATGGAGACCCACTCTGATACCACTTTTTGGAGAATTTTGGTCAACGCCTTAATTGATTTTGGAGAGCGGAAGCAATTTGAAAGGAAAACAACAATTCAACACCAAGAATTTATAGTGGTTCAGCCAACACGATACCGACATCCACTCCCTAAGTCTTACTTGGGCTTTTCACTATCTCGATGATTGATTGCAGCTCAATACAACAAGGCCAATACAATGAGGTTGATTCTGGCTTAACACATCCAAGGCCTATACAATGTTGTTTTACTTAGGTTCACAACAAGCCTCTACAATGTTATTTTCTATAGGCTTACAACAAACATAGCTCACACTCTCAAAGTGTGTACAAAATGATTTATAAACAATGAAGCTCTATGCTTGAATTGAATGTCTGAGTTTGATTCTTGAGCTTCGATCTCTAGCTTGATTTTGATGTTTTTCTTGATTGGAATTGATAGGAAATTTGGCTCAATGAATTCTGAAGTTTTCCAACATGTTTTTTCCCTTCTCTTGATGTATTTATTGCATTCCTATGCCATATGACCATTGGTGAAGATAATATAGCCGTTGGAGTGCAATTAAATGTTGTCTACTGCTGTCTATGCCATTCTCACATACGTCTCTTTAGTCTTACGTACGTTACCTGAGAAATTCTCCAACTTACATACATTACTGCTATTCTCATGTACGTTGATCAAGTTTCTTCATGCTTTACATATGTCAAAAAATCTCTTACGTATGTGAGAGTTTACTTGCGTACATTAACTGATTCTTGCATATGTGAACCGTGCTTCAGTGAGTTCCAGTGGCTTTTGCTTATCTTCAGGCCCTCACTTACGTACGTTAGATTGAATGTGACGTACATGAACTGCTTCTGTGACTTGATTTCACAATTCCAAGCTTTCCAACGTGTTTTCTTCAACTAAAATGTTTTGTTCTTCATCAAAATCTTTTTCATCATCAAAACACATAAGAAACTTAATGTTGATCACCCATAATCCAACATGGACATCCGCCACTAGAAACATATAGTCAGGTGTGTTAGCTAGACACACGGGTTACCACCTACTCTGGTAATTGAGTGATACCACATATCCTCATAACTGAGTTTTCACATTGGTATACCAAATGTTACATTTACCCCGTAACAAAGGTGTCCCATGTCAAAATGTTTTACTGAAAACATATGCAAATATTTATTTAAAAATATCTAAACAGACAATATATCGAACATGAATGTTGCTCACCAAATATGTTAAATGTTCAACCAAAAGGTTTATTAGCGAGAATATCTCAAAATACTGAACATATTATTTATTCCAAAAATACATGTAATCCCAAAAAAATACATATTTCAGAAAATATTCTTAAATCCAGATAGAACATTTTCTAAATAAAGAATATTATAAATTCAAAACAGTTGGTTTATTACCGAAACCATAATAAATATTAAAATATAATATTTATTTTAGAAACCACCAAAAGTCCAAAAAAAAACATTTATTACAAAAACATAATAAATTTCAGAGCAGATTTTCCATATAAGTCAAATTTTAGGATTTTCAATCCTTTAGTAATTTCGGATTCCATACAAAGATTTAGACACAACAAAAACAATATAGTTTTAGAAGACATAGCATTTGTGTCTAAAGTTGTCATTCCACTCATCTAGAAATCAAATTTGAATGGCCCAGTCAAGCTCCATTGGTGGCTGGTCAACCTAGCTAACCGGAACATGAAGCTGAAACAATTATCAAGCAGAATCAAAGACATGATGCTTGTATTGTGGCGGTACCCAAAATGCATGCAATGCAAATGCTGACATAGACTTAGAAAAACCTATCTCGAATGAAGATTTAACGCTCTCGCCTTGAAAATCAAACATATCGTAAAATTATAGTTGGTCCCCGACCAAAGTAAAATTACACTTTAGTCCCCATAATTTTCAAAATTTACCAATCAGTGCTCAAAGTATCCTAAAGTCACCAACTAGTCTTCCAAGTAGTCACAATCTTTAAATAAGTTCTAAATCTCTTAGAAATTGCCAAAGTACGAAAAATCACATTTTGGTCCCTTATAACCATGACTTACTCGAGAAAGTCGAAAGCTTACTCGAGTAACACCTGCTCTGGCTAGCTCAAGTGAGCCAGAGTGCTTACTCGAGTAAGTCACTTACCCAGATTCCCAAATTCGACCAAACACTCGATTCAACAGATAAAAATCACTTTCAATCACCTAGATTGTCTCTATTCAACCTCCAAAACACAAATCTACAATTTGTTTCCTTAATGCAACTCAAAATCATCAAGAACCTTCACAAATCCTAACCCATTCAAAGAACTCATCAAAGCTTTCAAACCCAAGCTCAATTCATGAGTATCTAACATTTTATCTATCATGATCTAACATGCTACAACGTCCATTTCATCAGAAATCGACAAATCCGAAGCCCACATTCAAAACACCCAAAACATTCTTCAATGATTCAAACTCAAAATGAAGAAATGTGAAGTTTAGAGACTTGATCTTACCTCAAGGAGTGATGTAGAACCAAAGAGAGACAATGGAAGAGCAAAAGGAACTGATTTGGAGGTGAGAGAAGTGAAAATGAGGTGAGAGAGCCAAGAGGGTCGGGTAAGGGTTATATATAGACCCTTGCCAAAAATGACGATGATTCAGCGAATTTGCATAGCTCACTCGAGTGACAAACTCCTCTTACTCGAGTGACAAACTCCTCTTACTCAAGTAAGATTTTCTCATAAATTCATCTGAAGGATCGACTTACTCGAGTAACAACATTGCTTACTCGAATAATCCATAGCTCATCTCACTCGAGTAACACTTTCTGCTTACTCGAATAACTCCCTTCCAAACTTATTAACCATCCACTCAACTCTCCAATCATTCAAGATCAAATCGAGATCAACTAAACACCAAAAAATTGACAAATTCACATCATCGTCATCCTCAAACACAATATTGATAGGATCAAAATTGAACGGAACAAATCGGGACTAATTAGAATGCTACAAATGGAAGGTCAAAAACGAGCGGGGTATTACAGTGCTATTTGTAAAAAAAATTCAGTTTATTTGTGGTATACTGTGTAATTAAGTCTAGAAAATAATATGCATCTTTCTCAACGTACATCGGCTTCATCTTTGGAACAACGTACATAGGCAAATCCATTAATAGGCCCAATCTCCATTTAAAAATCATAGTTTGTAATAGAGGTACTCACGGTTCGAGAAGGTTTGGAGATTTCAAAATCTCCTGAATCGAACTAAATTTCAGAGATCCTGATTTTGTAGGATGCGGAACCGAACCGAAGTCCTGAAATCTCAGAAATTTCGAGACAAAACGGACGGAGATTTGAAAATTTCAGGACGGAGACAGTTCAGAGATCGGAGATTTTCTTTACTATAATTCAACTTAAATACAAAAATATCCTATTAATCATATCTAAAAATACAAACAAATTACATTAACATAAAATTAAAGTCCCAAATACAATCAAAGACATTATAAATAGAAAAAACACTTCAATATTTAGTTATTCTTGAAATATTTAGGGTTTCCATTCCAAGTTTATAGATATTACTTCAAATTTTTTACTAATGTTCAAAATTATATTAAATTACAACAAGTAGTAAATGAGTTCTAATTTTATAGATTAACATATTGGAACATGTTACATTACAAGAACAATAAACTGGTGGTAATAGCCAAATATTGTTTTAAAGTTGTGATTATGACGGCAACAACATAATTACGAATATATATTTTGTACGGCGGAATTTTACAGTAATTCTTCTGCATATATTTCAGCAAATAATTAAGAATAACATGTGAACATACAGAAAATACACGAATTGCATTAGATTAGATAAAACGCAAGAAATTGGTCCCATATTCAGGTTGTAAGATTAAGAAAGATGATAAACGAAAAAGAGAAATTGTAAGAGAAAATTTTCTCTCAATTGATACAATTGTTACGCTGCAGGAAATGAAAGGGTTTGACTAGGGCTTGTGAAGGGCTCTTCCAGCCAGCAAAGCAGCTTCCATGACCACAGAGATGACGTCGATAACATCATCAACATCACATTTGTTTCCTTTGAACGTATGGCCACCATTGTTTTTGAAATTGTTCATGCAATTCAGGAAGTTTTGGCTGCACTCTTGACTTAGGTAATCATCTGCATTAAACCACCCAACACCAAAAGAAAAATAGTAACACAACACATTGAATTCGAATTTTTATTTCTTAATTATTTGACAAATCTACATGTATGCTATAAAAAATCTTGTCGACACCACGGCTGCAGACATTATTTTTAGAATATTATATATGTATTGTGTGTTCTTACTAGACATATTTTTTTTTTGAAAGAGCACACAAAAATACAACAAAAGTAGACTCAATTTCACAAATGCAACAACATTGAAAACCATTTCACAAATGGAAACACGCTAAAATAGTATTTCAAAAATGTCTTAATTTGCTAATTTTTGACCACGCATTGACCAGACGCAAAACAAGCATAATACCAACAAATGCATACAAAATTGAGTGCAAACTTAGCACTTTGATCACACTCAGAAAGTTTGATCAGGTGCAAAACGAGCACAAAATGAGTATAATACCAATAAATACATACAAAACTGAATACAAAATGAGTTCTTTGACCACATACTAGAAAGATAATCACGCTTTGACTAAGCATGAGGAGTACAAAAATGAGTACAAGATAAAAAAAAAAAATATGAGCACAAAACGAGAACAATACCAACAAATGCTTACAAAAAGAGTACAAAAAATGAGTATGAGACAAAAATATTTTAAAAAAATATTTTTAATTTGTTATGTTATTCGGTAAAATTACGAGTATGAAATGAGCACAACATCAACGAGTAATTACAGAACATGTACAAAAATGAGTACAAACTAATAAAATTGAAAACATTTCATTCAAATTCAATATTTAGAACTTTTTGTAATAATTAATAAGCTGAAATTATAAGTTTAGGAACTATTTTGTAATTTTAAAAACTAAAAAGGACTAAAATATAATTTTTCATATTTAGGGTTGTAATTAGGGTTTTGAAACCTTAGCCGTTGCTGCCACCTATGCCCACAACCAAGGCGTTGTTCGCCACCGCGACTGGAGAAGCTTGATGCCCGACGTCACCACCGTAAGAGGCCACCACTCTCTGTTGGTGTCGCATTGATTGATCCCACTGGCCTCGCTCATCTTGTCACGTGTTGTCTCTGACGCTCTTTCATATTTCTCCTCCTTTCGTCTTCCGGATTCGCGTAACCCCGCACTTCGTCGACGCCTTCCAGATTCGTGGCATCGGTCTCCCAAGTTCGTTGATGCAACCAGGTTTGCTCCCTTTCGACGTCGATTGTTTCTTTGTCACTTCTTTCGGATCAGGCTTTTTCCTTTTTATGGCTACAATCATATGGAGGCGGTGAAGACAACGAAGATAGCGGAGAGTTTGGCGAGGAGATTGAATGAGAATGGGTTCAAGGCAAAGGGGATGACTGTCGGGGATGAGACGAGAGAAAAGAGAGGCGAGAAAGATAGATGGAGGAGAGAGAAATTGATTGTTAGAAAAATACATATTATGGCATTTTTGAAATTTAAATCAAAATGTTCCACAGCAGAAAATATAATCCCCTTTGGTGAAAATGTGATATTAAAATGTTAAAAAAAAGTAGCGTAATTTCCCCTTTTTTATTTGAACTATGACGTATTTAAAAGTCCCGAGGCAATGAACACTTAGAACCCATTATAATAAAACAAGTTTCTCCCTTCTTTAGTGTTGTGGTTTCGAGTGTGCAAATGCACCTAGACCAGTAGGGTTTTCCCTTATTTTATAGTTTTTCTTTCATAAGTTGTTTTATTTATTTTTTAAACAATTAAACTCACAATTTCTTAGTGTGAAAATTTACTCAAGTAAACAGTACAGTGAAAATCCCATATGTAAAATTCCAACAAAGGTGAATGTATGCAGTGGAGTCAGTTTGTAATTTTTGACAAAGAGTGTATAGTTAAATTAAATACAATAGAACATATAGCTAGACCAAGACTGTCTCAAGATCTGTAATCACTCTTGTCGGTGACTTTTAAGAATTAAAATAGTTTTATTATTTTTGTTTTCTAATGCGTTGGCTGTTTTTGTGGACAAAACTGCCAACAAAAAAAGATTAATTAACTTTTAATTCATATCTCTTATATATATATGTTAGTTATTATGTCTTTCTCACATTAAAGGATTGAAGTAATTTAACCCTTAAGTTTGCCAAATTATCAACCGTCTCTTTTCAGTGGTTGTTCCATTGCCTTATGAGTGAGCATATTTTTGTCGTCACAAGCAAAACTATTGACTCTAATGTCTGCCCTCTACTGATACATTTAGTACTGAAAAGGAAGGCCAAACAATCAATTAATCACTTTCTTTTGGTGTTAGGTGGTACAGAAAAAGAAGGCCAAACAAATATCTGAATGTAAATTTTAACAAAAATATGGATAGAAACCATATCATACAACCTAACAAAAGCATTAATATGGAACATATCATATTTCAATAGTCCAGAATTCAATTTTAATAAAAAAAATTATAATTACAACGATTTCATGATTTTCTGATCTAAATGTGTGAATTGGAAGATTATCAACTTATAAAGGAGAAGGGAAAAAAAAAGGAAGAAAGAAAGAAGAACAAATTTGGGTATTGTGTGAAGATGAAGATGAACTTACTATTCTTACTTGTACGCAGGCATCGTGCTTCATGCAACAAGCATCAAGACCATCACATGGTTTCTCTCCGGGACATCCACTGTACAGAAGCCCACAGTACTTTCTATATCTCAAAAATGAAGGCACTGCACAATCATTTATATCATATTCCACCAAATATAAACCAAAATGATTAGTCATCTAGTTATTAACTCAAATGCAAGCATCAATGGAATGTTGAAGATTGAAGAATCAATGGGTTTGTAACTCAATGGTACTGAAGTTAACTCCAGTCTTAATCCTTGTGGAGTAAATAAAATCACTTGTCAAAAAAACAAAAGAAACAAAGTTTTCTGAAGAAAGCCTACCTGAACAGAACTCCGACTCACACTTCCTACTACATTCTTTGCTCTGATAAATCAATGCAAGTAAATCATAATTACATTAAATGCTTGTACATAGAAACTCTGGTTCAGATCTTAGTGTCTTGGAATTTTTCAGGAACGGGCTAGCTTGGTAAAAATTAAAGAAGTGAAATAAGTGGAGCACGAGTGTAATGAACATACCACTGTGATTGAGGAATCTGTGGCTTGAACGCCGATGTTGAGGGCATGAACAGAAAGAGAAGAAACCCAGAAAGAAAAGAAGGAACAATGAACAAGAAAAGAAGCTAACTTCAATGACTGAAAAGATTTAGCCATTGTTGTTGGGTAGTGGGAAGAAGAAGAAGCTTGGTTTTCCTTATGGGCTCTGATTCATACAGAGAAAAAGTTGTACAAGAGTGAGAGGTGTAGAATGATGAGGCCTAGTGAGAGTCTGGCGAATAAGAGGTTGAATTTGTCTTGTAATGACTCGTGACATGTTTTTGGAGTGTTTTAATGTTCACACTTCTAAAATTTAGTCCAAATTGAGCAGTTTTATCAATAAATGGATATATTGTAGGACAGGTTCAGTGTTCATCTCTCGTGAACTTGCACATTCAACCAACCTTCAATAGGAAACGTTTCTTAGTTGCTGCTGGCATTGAGAATGGAGCTTACAAAAATAAATAAATAATAATAATAGATATAAAAGAAAATTTTATTCATCTACATGTTTTTTTGTCTTATCAATGTTAGTAGAATAAAATAATAAAGAATTAATTGATTAAGGTCTAATTTTGAACTCATTTCACCCTTAAGGACTAAAAAATGAAAATGACATCACTCCAATAGAACATCAGCTGCAACTTGTAATAAGGATCTTCATTTTCAATTCAATATGCAAAAACGAAGATCAGCAAAGTGTTAATTTTCCTTTGTATTTGAGCCTAAATTCCTAGTTTGGGGACCATTGTGGTGTGAATATTGATAGACACAACATATTTTGGTTATATGGTGGTGGCTGGCCGAATACAAAAGGATCAACAAATTCATGATATTGTCCATGTTCTTTCGCCATTCTTTGTTTTATTTCGCAAGGTACACATTCACAATACCTTTTTTTTTCAGTGTGTGTATTGATTGTTTGTGCCGATCTTAAGATTAGGTAATGTCAAATTTTTAAAATTTCGCTATATTTTCCCCTACACATTGCCTAAAATCCTCTTCAAAAGAGCTTTTGTAGGGCCTTTCCTTAAATGATTAGGACTATGGGAAGTGGATTTAGCCCTAACAGAGACTCATGAAAGCATTTAGGGATAACATTTAGGGTTCAGAGCCTTTGCAGCAATGATATTTCAGGCATGGTTTTATTGGCCCACCATCAAGGAGGGTGCTTTAAACAAGGTAAAGAAGTGTGGTAGTTGTTAGAGGCACACTCCTATAGTGAGTGCTCCTTTCTTGCAATTCACTGGAGGAAGAAAATTCCTTCTAATCTCAAGCTAGCTGAACCCCAAGCCACCATAACATTGGTAAAAATCGAAGAGATAGTATGGAAGACATCACTTGTTACTTTAGGTTACCTTAGGTTGCAGATCATGGGAAGCAATTCGATTATGGTTTCTTTAGAGGATTTTGCGAGCAGTTACATATACGCTTAAGCTTAGCATCAGTCTCTTATCTTTAAACAAATGGCCAAGGAGAGAGCTCCAACAAAACTATGCTTAATGGTTTCAAGATGATCTTTGAAGGAGCTAAAGAAACTTAGGTTGAGTGAATGCCTATTATATATTGTGGGCATACAGAATGAGCAAAGTCTCGACTGGGGACACTCTATTCAACTAGTATATAGAACTCAAGTGTTGATATATGTGGAAATTGGAGTTGGTTTGGCTCAAGAAGGAGAACACCCAACAGAACGAACAAACCAACTATGATGATATACGAGAAAATTTGGGCTTAATTGAGAAATAAAGAAAAAAGACTTGCATGAGACTTAGACCTATCATAGAAGAATGATTGGATACTACAAGTCTCTAGTGAAGAATACACCGATGGAAGAAGGAGATCCTGTCATGTGGAAGTAAGTCATTACCAACCATTTGAAGGGAATATAGGAATTTGTGGGCAAATTGGGAAGGTCCTTGTAGAATCTTATCAATGTTGGAACCCAATACTTGCAAATTAGAAAGCTTAGAAGGAAAGGAGATTCAAAAGACATAGAACACAAACAACTTGAAACTATACTTCCTCTCTAATGTGTAGAAAAGCAGACTTCGTGATTGATGAATGTTGTTGTATGCTTTGTACATACAAAGAGAAATTTAAAACTCTTACACAAGGTGTTTGATGGGTGGACGTAGGCGTCAAGGCCAAACCACTATAACAATTTTGTGTTTCTCCACTTTTCATACTTATTTTTTTTTTTAATTTTCGGTGCAATGTTAATATTGCTTTGAGGCACTTGTATTGCTTGTGATGAACGACCAAGTGCCATATACAATAATTCATTGTTCGATTGCATAAACTAACTACATGTCCCATGCAAATTATTAATTATATACACCATTCACTTAAATATTTAAATGACAACTCAACGAGACATATCAAAACACATTAAAAAAGAGTGGACGATTAGAACTTATATAGTGTTTAGAACTTGATAAATACCTAGGATCTATTGTCGCCCTAAACGACAAGTTTTTTTAGGCATTGATGAGTACAAAACCTTATGGCAATAGGGGTCTCTTCTTAGAAAAGATGCAAAGAAAAACTTAGTAAGACGTGTGAGAAAAAAAAATGCATCTTATTATTATTAAAAAGACTTTATTGATTCACTTGATAAAAAAAAAGAAAATTGGTTTCAACGGCTTTAGTTTGGGATCTAATCACGACGCGATATTCCTTTATTATAACGAGTTTTCTTCTTCTTTGCAGCATTACAATAAGGAGCTATGGTGAATTATGGAGCTTTTGCATAAATCGTGACTGATCTTTATTGATTGTTGAATTGAGCTTATTAATCCAAGGCTTCTCCAATGAAGATAGGAGTTTTAGAAATAATAAATTCCTAGGAGTTCCTAATGAAAAAGATGTTGACCTCATTTGATGATGACAAATGGGGATAAATAATAATTAAGTAAAATTAGATTTAAATGCATATTTAACAAAAGTTAAAGTTGGTTGATTGGATTCAAATTATTCATAGTCTTGGCGTGTTACTTAATGTGGAGGGTGAATTTGAAGTTCATTGATACCTCATGTTTGTTGCATTCATATGCGTTAGTACTATGGTTTCATATTTGAATTTAATGATTACAAAACAAGTGACAAATTAGAAACTTTGGATATATTAAGGACAACAATGTTGGGCTTAATTAATGTTAATAATTGGTCTTTGTCAAATATTGTATCCTAAGTAAAATTCTGTAACTAAAGTGGGCATAAGTTGAAGAAACCAAAGGTATCCTACAAAGTCCAAAGTGGACCAAGAAGTTGAGACCTAAGTTCAAAAATATTGTTATAGAATTAAGAAAACTAGAGTTAGAAGTTATGTTAAAACTTCTACCAGAAGAACAATTAACACTAGCAACTTAAATTCAAAAGCTTCCAACCGTCATAATGTGTCTCCCATTGGTCCAAACTTTTTACAATGATCATCTATACATCTTTGGTTATAAATAGTCCTCAAGAAGCTCAAGAAAAGGACAAGTATTGAACTCCATTTCCTTGCATTTTTCTAGAGTCAATTTTGCTATTTTATTTAGCTTAAGCTAGTTTCTCTCATAGAGTTTGCATTTGCAAATTCCTTTTGAAAGAGTGTTTCAAACACATACTTTTAACATTATTGAGTGTTTGTTAGAACTCCTAACACCAATGAAGTTAGAAATTATAAGATTTTCAAGCACCCGTGAAGTTTGAAGTGTGTGTTTGCCCCTCGACAGCAAGTTGATACTTGGTGAGTGGATGTAAGCTTGTCAAGCCGAACCACTATAAATTTGGGTTTGATTCTCTCTTACACTACTACTTATTTTACTGTATTGTTATTTACATTGTCAAATCAAATTCTTTATTTTGTTACTATTTTTTATTAAGAAAAATTTTTATAGAATCAAATTAATTTTTGAAAAACCAATTCACCCTGCTCTTAGTTTGCTATTTGGGTCAACAAAATAATTTCTAATGTAAAAGTCTACTAAAACAAATAATAATAGAGAATCTTACTTCTACCAAAAAAAATAGAGAATTTTAAGCATGGTTATCAACTGCACCTAATTCAATGTCAGTTACAACTTCCTGACTTGCTGCTTCAGGTTGCCTCCAATTTTGGTTTCAAAAAAATGTCTTCCACAAAAGGAGTCCATGAAATCACTCTCTCATCCAAAAATGAGTTTGCCTTCAGACTTAAAATATGGATATAAATCACGAAGTTTTTCCAAGTCTTCCTAAGTTGCATCCTCCTTTGGCTGACCATGCCATCGAACGAAAGTTTCTCATATTCCTCTATTCAAACAAGATTGAGGAACATCACCTAGGGTTGATAAGACCTAACCATTAACCATAAAAGGTAATGTTGGCAGTTGTAGAGGAGGATCTCCTTTATGGGGCTTGAGCAATGAAACATGAAACACAATGTGACTTTTGACCTCTACAGGGAGTTGTAATTTGTAAGCCAAGGATCCCACCTTGGTAAGTGTCGCAGTGGAAGCAATAAAATTAAAGGAAAAATATTGGATTTGTTGATTCACGCACGAATACCACAAATAATTGTCTATAATCTTGTTAATTGTTGCACCGCAGGTCAATGAAGCAGTGCCTAGAGTGAAGAAGAAGGGGCACAAGACTCGGCGGAGGTGTAAAGTTGAGAAAGAGGAGCATGAGCCACCACCACGAGCTAAATCTATTGGAACGTGTCATTTCATATGGTGTATCAAAACCAAGGAGGTGACTCAGTGTCGCAAGCCGATGAAAGGAGTTGATGCGATCACTTCGCACAATATGTATAAGCCGCCGTGATTGGTCGCACACCAACGTCTAGCTAATGACGTTAAACAAGCGCTTCTTGGGAGGCAACCCAAGTTTGGTTTAATTGATTTGGTTTTTATTTCGTTTCCTATAGTTTGTTTTCATTTTCATATTTTTTTACTTTACTATGTTATTTTGTTTTAGTTGTTTTTGTGTTTTGCAAGGGGCTCTCACAACTTTATGTGAGGATGCAATTCGAGCAAAGACTCATCTTTGGGGACCTAATTTCAGGAAAGTTCCAAAACTCTCTAATTTAATCCCTTCTCATTTGCTTTATGTGTTTTAATTCTTTACATTGAGGACAATGTAAAATTTAAGTGTGGGCTAGGGGTAAATTAGGGTGAATTTTTAAAATTTTTGATCGAGTTCTTGATATTGTGGCTGTGGGATGCATGTTATTTGTTGACGTGAATAGATTGACTAGTTGAGAATTTTTTATATGCATTTGTTACTATAAAATTTGAGTTGAGATTAGCATTAGTTTCGAGCTTGTGGCCAAATTGGTTGCTTTGGTTTTGTCACTCGTTTAACTCATTACTTAATGGATGAAATGGTTAATTAAATGCGGGCATGATATTGAATAATTTCAATGAATGAAAAAGAAAAAAGTTTATTGGTTTGCTTGAACCTAAACCGGGACAAGTAGATGGGGTTCGATCCCTACTCCGCTGTCTTAGACAAGAGTATGCAAAGCACTGCCACGAAGGGTTGTCTTAGTAACCAGGAACACTCATCACAAATGAGCAATTTTCGCGTCAAACAGACTATCATTTGTGGTGGAAACTTCAAGTGCAAAAAATAAAGCACTAAGGTCGTGCTCGATATTTACTGACTGTGTTTCTAGCAATGCAAGCCAAAATGTTGAAAATATGCAACTAATGTATGTTTATTATCGAATTTGCCCGTAAATGTCTTATGCTCAAATGTTTTATGTTTAATTGAATCAATGACTTGAATGGGTGATTGAGTCAAATCAGCTACTTTGGCTTTGAGCTCTAACTCGTGTATGATTTGGGACTTAGATTTGAATTGACTAGTGATATATGCATCTTTTAGATTCTCTGCTACTCAGTTTATTTTTATTGACATCTAATGTGAAAGTCCATGCCACGATAGATTGAATTTGATTGAAATATTTTTCCCTTGTTTTAATTCTTTCTTTGCTTGAGGACAATCAAAAGCTTAAGTGTGGGGTATTTTGATGAACACATATTCATACGTATTTATGTGCATCGATTTATATTGGTTTGAATACGAATTGAGCGTTTATCATTAGTTTTGGTACTTCTACGCTTTCTATTGTGTTTTTCAGGTTAATTGATGATGTCTTGGCAAAACGAAGGAAAACAAGTCGAAATGGGGCTTGAACGATGATATTTGAGGCATTGGGAGTGAGACACGGCCTTGGAATGATGAAACATGCCCGTGAGATACTTGAGGAAGCAAATTCGTCCGTAACTGAGCATCCATGGACAGGAATTGGTGGTCCACGATCGTGGTAATGGGCATGTAACCCACTGGAACTTGAAAACAAATGAACACGGACAAGACTTAGAACACATGGTCAGAAGAACCAATCACACGGACAAGAAGTAGTGTTCGTGTGGATGAAGTAGCCAAGACATGGACATATATGATATTACACGGACAACATGGCTTGGGCAAGGACAAAAACCGTTTCCATGTCTTGTGTTCAAGTGTGGAAATCAAGGGAATTTTGGTGGACACGGATGAGGAAACTGTGGCACGGCCGTGTCCATGCCTGTGTCTTATCTCAGACGCCCTAAATCACATATTTAAGTGGGTTTCGCCATTCATTCGAAAGAGAGTCGACTTGGAGACAGAAATTCATATCTTTAGAGGTCAGAGAATGTGGGAGCAAAG
>CAODLS010032954.1:0-19637 GCA_948243855.1 Flueggea neowawraea | reverse complement strand
TTGTGTTCGCGGAATCATTCCTGATGTTGAAAAAAGCTTGGCAGTTGCTGAGGCTGGCGGAGTTGTGATGATCCTTGCTAGTCAGTTCACTTCCAGTACAATCAATCCTCAGCCCTTTTTTCTCCCTACTTCAGCAGTCTCTGCAATGGATGGCCTTTCCATTTTACATTACATCTATAACACAAAGTAAGTTCTGGATCACTATTAATTTATGTACACAGATTAACAAACCAAACCAACATCCAATCTTTACAATAGCATCAATTAATATTTTTCTGCGGAGTGGGTTCCTTTTTGCTCAGGTCGCCAATGGCTTACATAAGTGGTGGTACGCAAATTAGAGACGTCCCTGCACCTATCATGGCTTCCTTTTCATCTGTTAGACCTAGCGGTCTCACTCCAGAAATCCTCAAGGTGTGTCCTTGATCATTCATCATCTATATATACGTGAAAATAATGACAAGCTACATGTACAAATTCAAGATAGAAATTTTATTATAGAATAAATTTAACTTCGCTTTATAATAAAATTGCAGCCTGACATTACTGCACCTGGAGTAAGGATTTTGGCAGCATACACAGAAGCAGTGACGCCTAATTCCGCTCCAGGATCCCAACGCCGTCTTCCTTTGAACGCAATATCTGGGACTTCAATGTCGTGCCCTCATGTTTCTGGCATCGCAGGACTTCTCAAAACAATGTACCCTCATTGGAGTCCTGCTGCTATCAAGTCAGCAATAATGACCACAGGTAATTAAACATTTCATTACTATTCAAGTTTCCGCTAGATTACAATAATAATTAACATAGGACATCCGACTTATTTCTTAATTGTAATGATACATTTCAGCGCGAACGAGAAGCAATATTCTGAAACAACCAATTCCAGATTCTAGTCTAGCTGAGGCAAGCCCCATGAACTATGGTGCAGGACATGTATGGCCGAACAGTGCAATGAACCCAGGCTTAGTATATGACTTAAATGCAACAGATTACTTGAAATTGTTGTGCTCAGTTGCCTACAACGAAACCCAATTGTCACTATTTATTGAGGATGAACCATTCCAGTGCCCAACAAAGAATGGTAGTCCCTTGGATTTCAATTATCCATCAATCCCTGTCCCTAATCTTTCAGGCAATTTGACACTGACTCGAATCCTGAAGAATGTGGGAACTCCAGGATCATATAGAGTTCGTGTCAAAGCGCCTGATGGAATCTCAGTGAAGGTTGAACCTTCAGGTTTGAGATTCAACAGGATTAATGAAGAAAAGAGCTTCAAGGTTACAATAAAGAGTAATGTTAGAGGGCTGTTCGGATATGTTTTTGGAGGTCTAACATGGTCAGATGGGGTGCATTACGTTAGGAGTCCTATTTCGGTGAGGATGGCACCAATCCAGACTTAATCCCTCCCCATATCAATTATTCCTTCTACATTTTTTTATTGCTGTTATATTTATTTGTTCAATCTGTATGTAAGCATTCATTGGAAATGGTTTTGCTGATGACATTGCAATATGTGTGTTCTGACACCTTGTATTTGTATCAAGTATCAAAAGCAAAATTTGCTAGTGACAAATTGGTTCATATAGTCTTAATAACGGTATCAATATTGTGCTCTCATCGTACTATCATTTTCCTGAGAGGTATTCTAAGAAATGATGGAATAAGAGATGGTTGTCTTAATGTTGATGTCATTCTAATCTCCATTTTTTTTACTGAAATGTGAGGTTTATGGTATGGTATGTCATAGACAAATTAAGGGCATCTCTAAATTTTTTAAAAAATGGTGCTCTTCACTTTAAATTTTAAAGTAAATGAAGAGTATATCTAAATATAAAGAGTACAAATAAAAATTTTCTAATGGTATTCTATAAAATTCAGTGGTAATTTTATGAATAATCTCTAATGGTTCTCTTTAAAATCTTTTGACTTTGTTAAGATTTGACAAGACAATTGGAAGCATAGACTGTAATACCACGTTTGTCACACCCCACCAAAACCGTGACCGGTTTGTGACCATAGCTACGCCAACCTTAGGATCCGATTCAGCCAACAGATCCTAACATTTAATTACTAGTTTTTTTTTAGCGTACAAGTCTGCTTAATTAAATACATATAATTTAATTAACAATTGATTTACTACTTGGGGGTCGGCCTACAAAGCATTTCTACCATTCCTCTACACTCATATTAATATTGTGAACAAGGAGGTATAGGGCCAAAGTCCTTCCACTACCTTTCTCCACCTACCTTCTACCTTGAACTTTACCAATCTTGGCCATGGAACTTCAGCTTCTACATGACCGTAACCAGGAACTATCCGGCAGCGATTAAAGGAAACCTAGGGCGACGACAAAAAGATTTTGACTACAATCTCCGTGAGTGATACAAACAGTCAGCTACAGTAAATGTTAAGGTGAAAATTTAATAAACCCCATCGGCTCGAATATCGAGTGAGAACCTAGGAAGAACCTCCTTCTGCAAATCCTAAACTCAATAGCCAAAAGGAGGGAAATTGTTGGTTGTTTTTGTGGGAGGAGTGAAGAAGAATGAGAGCTTGAAAGTATGTGCAAATATAGTGTGAATGTTATGTGTTATGTTTTATTCATGATGAGTTACATATATAAGCATTGAGTGTTAGAATCCGTATGTGGTCCATGGATTAATATGTAACTTGATTTAATAATTGTTAAATTTCTATTGGTTGAAGGAGAGATATTATTTAGAATTTTATTAAATTAATAAGTCATGTTGATGGAACATGAGTCAAACTCACTATGAAGCCTCTTAGCTTGAATCATTTTTCTTATCAAGCCCTTCAATTTCACTATCTTCCTTTGAACTCTTTTACTTGTTAATTTCTACCTATTAAGCCCAAATATATACATATCGCCTAATGCTCTTTTTTTTTTCTTCATAACATGGCTTCCAACTGGACCAAATAAATAGTTTAAATTGCATATTGCACCTCATTTAATGTCATCTTTACTAATAAGTTAACTAATCTCTAATGGTTATGGATTTGTCCATTTTATTATTTTAATTTTGTAGCAAAATGTGATTCTTGCTTTTTTATTTTGACAAGTGGTTGAACCAAAATAAAAAAAAATCAAGTGTGTTTTATGATCTCAAAATAATATCAAGGTTTAATTAACTCATTTATATAAATAATCTATACAATATATACAAGTATGGATGTAGAAAATAAAAAAAGTCAAGAATACCCTTGATTAAAAAAATTGTTTCATAAAAAATTATATTTTTTTATCATAAAATATAGGAACAAAAATTTCTATTTTTCTCAAATAAATTTTCTACTTTTCTCATAAAATATCTAAATTAGTCTTTTATTGGTTTCATGAATATTCCTATTTTTTCTTATAAAATATAAGAACGAAAAATTCATAAAGTCAAGAATACCCTTAATTAAACAAAAATTCTTATTTTTATCATATAATATAGGAACAAAAATTCATATTTTTTTATTTTTTCTTACAACAAAAACCACTTGTGCAACATCTGTATAAAATTTACTAGTATAATAAAAATCAACTAAACATTAGTTAAAATTGAAAAATTGAAAAAAAAGAGACCAATAAAATCAATTCGTTGGCAACCCTAAGCCAAAACCATCCGCATTTCCCTTTTTTTTTTTCTTATACCAAAAAAATTAATTGTTCTCTATATTTTATAAGAAAAAAATATGATTTTTTGTTCTTATATTTTATTAGAAAAAATAAGAATATTAATAAAACCAATAAAAGAGCAATTTAGATGTTTTATGAGAAAAAATAGAAAATTTATTTGATAAAAAATATAATTTTTTTGTGAAACAATTTTTTTTAATCAAGGGTATTCTTTGACTTTTTTTTTTTATTTTCTACATCCATACTTTTATATATTGTATATATTATTTATATAAATGAGTTAATTAAACCTTGACATTATTTTGAGCTCATGAAACACACTTGATGTTTTTTTTTATTTTGGTTCAACCACTTGTCAAAATTAAAAAAAAAAACATAAACCACATTTTGCTACAAAATTAAAATAATAAAATGAACAAATCCATAACTATTTAGGGATTAGTTAAGTTATTAGTGAAGATGACATTAAATTAGATATCATATGCAATTTAAACCATTTATTTGGTCTAGTTGGAAGTCATGTCATGAAAAAAAAAAAAAAGAGTATTAGGTGACATGTACATATTTGGGTTTAATAGGTAGAAATTAACAAGTAAAAGGGCTCAAAGGGAAGATAGTGAAGTTGGAGGGCTTAATGGAAAAAAAGTTCAAGTTTAGGGACTTCATCATGGGTTCGGCCATGGAACATGACTAAGCCCATTAACAAACCCTAAATTGGTCATCTCTCTACTTATAAAAGAGACAGTTATTCTCCATCAAATTTACTATTAGTATGAAAGAGACAAGAAGAGAGAAACACAGTTTAGTCGTACTCTTGTTCATGGTGGTTTATTTAGAATCGATTCTAACCATGGAACAAGGTACGCTTCCTCTCTTAAACACATGTTCTATGAAAATTATAGAGTTCTAAGATCCTAAACATAAAAATTGATGTAGTATTATGATTAATTAATAACTGCAATTAAGTTTTACAAGTGGTATCAGAGAGTTGAAAACTTTGTAATTTTTCAATAAAGATTTAATAGATGATTTTGACCGCTGCGAATTGATTGAATTCGTTATAATGCTTCTGCGACATGTTTTAGGTTTCGGCAAATTAGAGAATTTAAGCTATTACTCCGTTTCGTAATTGCCGTAGGACTGTGCGTTATTAATTTGATTTGTTCTCTGTCGGGTTAAATTGATTGCAACACACATTGTGAATTGTTTGTTGTCATGTTTCTAAACCCCATTGAATTGAATCTGTAATGGGATTTAAGATCTGTCATGTTCGCCGGACAAGACTCTGAATATTCGGCTTGTTTAATGTTTGCCGAAATTAGGCCTAAGGTTTATATTCATGTTATTATCTCAGAGAATAATAATCAAGTGCATGATTTTTCATTACGTGTGCTAGTTATCAATTGCCGTGGAAACTGAATTAGATTTAAAGATTTGTTGTCATTAAGTGGCAGCCGTCAACGAAGATTTTAATTCAGTTCAGTTGGTGGCGATTGAGTGGCAGCCATTAACAAAGATTTCAATTCAGATCCAATCTGCCATAATGATTAAAACTTTTAATTGTTTCATTGCCTTTAATTGAATTGTAATCAACAGTAGCCATGCACGATTTAAAGACGCAATGAATATAGTTTCTTTTAGGTAGGCATTACAACATTTATTATGGTTTAATTTTGCCTTATAATGATGACTGATATATGTCCTTATATTATTATCTGCTCTAATTTTAGCACACTAGTAATCCTCTTATGTGCTGCAAATTTTTTATGTGATGTGCCTGAGATTAATGTCTGTTGTATAGATTACTGTGTATTATTATGTATTATTAAATGGCAATCATGAATATTGCATTTACTGTTTGCTTTGAATTAAAACTAAAGTTCATTATTTATTTTAATATTCATATTAAAGTAATTTGTTAGTCAACAAAGTGGCCAAATTAGAAAGTGTCTATGAATATCGAATTAAATATATTTCAGTTATCCATGATTATGTGATGCTAATAGGTACATTGAAGTTCATTTTATAAAATATTTAAGATTACCCAAAGGTGATCAGTTCATTTTATATTCGTGAATATGACTGTGGTTAATTAATATGTCTATTTAGATATGTTTAGTATATCCAAAGATAGCAAACATGTCTAAGTAGAGTATATGTAATTACCAATTATACTATTATTTAGCATCAATTATAGTTATTTGTATGTTGTTTGTTTCACCCAAGGAGAACTTTCAATATATATGTATAGCTGAATGATGTTTGAATCTGTATTAATGATGAGCATTTGATGTTTTGCAGTATTTGGTTTTGTCGCTTTTCATTCGCAAGCTATGTCTATGATTAAGTTTAATGGGATTAATTTCACAGAATGGTCCGAACCTGTCACGACACATAGCGAGCCCGTGATTGGCGTACAAGGCAAACCGTCTGTGGAAGTTCGACCCATCTCGCACAAGCCTCAAAGATCAGAACATACTACCCAATTAATCAGACTATTAAAACATTTGTAATAAGAAATCGAATATATATAAATAAATATATCAGTTTCAGTGTAAATATATAACAAAAGCCAAAATGACAACCCGGTAACCCAACAACATCCCGGTGTGGAGCCCTAACAATACAAAAGGAGAGCCCGGACAAAAGGGCATCACTAACCAAAAGACGTCTCACTGGTGTTAGGATGTAAAACAATTGCCGAAGTCAAAATCTGTCAACCTGTGATGAGAGAATCAAGTAGACAGGGAAACAAAGGAGGGTAAAGGCCTAGTGAGGAATAACACTTCAGATCCCCTTATACATGTCTCACAAAGACTGTTTTAAAAATAATTCAAAAATAGCACAAGCAGGTATATATATACACACGCTATAGTTATAATAGCCTTTCAGAAATCATTTTGCAAAAGTTTGCAAACAAAGCAACTACATACACAGAGGCGTTAAACCAAGTTTTCAGTTTCAGAGTCAAAACATTTATACAAATGTATGGGACCAAAGCAAAGGTGTGCATCTAGCACTAATAACAGAAGATGTGGACTCCACCACTATCAATATCAAATCATGTGTTGGATCAGAACACATGACTACCAACATCCCTGGTAGCTGAGATTTCTCAAATCATTGGTATACCAAAGGCCATTACTGCCCGTAACATGGATGCCCCATATCATAAAATCCAAATCAATTTATACTAGTACATAGCATAAAGCAAAGCATGCAAAGAAGTATCAAAATCAGAGAAATATATACAATTCAAAATAGAATTCTGATTATTAACACGTAATCAGTTTATTATTAGTCAATCCTTAGATTAGTCCAATTTCAGAGTATATTTGACATAGCAAAAACCATAGTAAAGTTCGAGACATAACTTATGTGTCTGAAACTGTTATTAACTCATCTGAAAGTTTAAGTGCAAACACTCGTCAGGTCCCACTCATTGGTGGCTAGTCTCTCGGGCAAGAATAAGAAGCTGAACAAACAAATATATATCGATAGATATATCAGAGACAAATCAAAATGTTGTACTGTGGTAATACCAACTGCATGATATGCGAAAACAACTATCAACTTTTGAAGAATCCCAAAAATCCATATCGAATGATAATCTATCAATCTAGATCAAAAATTCATGATCTATAAAAAATTACAGTTTGGTCTCCGACCAGCGTAAAATTATGTAACATCAAGGCTATTATTCCCAATACTAAAAATGCTAGGGAATTCTTAACGTTTGTGGAGAACATCTCTAAATCTGAAAGTGCTAATAAGTCACATGCTGGAACATTAATGACTATGTTAACCACCATTAAGTTTGATGGTTCTCGTTCCATGCATGAACATGTGACTGAAATGATCAATAGAACAACAAAATTGAAGTCCACGGGAATGGAGGTGGATGAAAAATTCCTTGTGCAATTTATTATAAACTCGTTACCTCTTGAATATGGACCATTCCAAATGAGTTCTAATACTATAAAGAATGAATGGAGTGTGAATGAATTACACACTATGCTTATTCAGGAGGAAATGAGACTTAAGAAACAATGTATCCATTCTGTGAATCTCATGGGGTAGAAAGGAGATATTAAGAAGCCCAGTAAGAAGAAAAACAAAGGTGTCCAAAAATCACATAATGTTAATGAGGCATCTAATTCAATCCAGAAAAAGGAACCAAAAGATGTGAAGTGTCATTTCTGTAAAAAGTTAGGACACTTCCAGAAAGATTGCCAAAAACAAAAGACATGGTTCAAAAAGAATGGTCACTCTAGTGCTTTCGTATGTTTTGAATCAAATTTGGTAGAAGTTCCTTCTAATACTTGGTGGATTGATTCTAGATGCACCACTCTTGTTACTAATGTGATACAGGGATTCCTTATGACCCAAACCATAAAGCCCAATGAAAAGTTTGTATTTATGGAAAATTGAGTCAAAGCTCCAGTTGAAGCTAATTAGAACCTACTATTTGATTTTAGATACTGAAAACCATTTAGACTTGTTTCAAACTTTTTATATTCCTTCCATTTCCTGAAATTTAGTTTCTTTGTCTAAACTTGATGCATTTGGTTATTCTTTTAAATTTGGAAATGGATGCTTTAGTTTGTTTAAACACAATTTCTTTATTGGTTCTGGTGTTCTTTGTGATGACTTGTATAAATTAAAGCTTGCCAACCTTTTCTCTGAATCTTTGTTGACCTTATCACGGTATTGGAAGTAAGCGTGGTTTAGGAAATGAAAGCTCAGCTTACTTGTGGCATAAATGATTGGGTCACATATCCAAAGAAAGAATGACAAGATTAGTAAAGAATGAAATCCTTCCAAATTTGAATTTTAGTGATCTTGATATTTGTGTGGATTGTATTAAAGGACAACAAACAACACACACAAATAAGAAAGCTCCCACAAGAAGCACACAACTTCTTGAAATAATACACACAGATATTTGTGGCCTTTCGATGTTTCATCATTTAATGGAGAAAAATATTTCATTACCTTTATTGATGATTTTTCATGTTATGGTTACGTCTATTTGTTGCATGAAAAAACTCAATCGGTAAATGCTTTAGAAGTGTTTATCAACGAGGTTGAAAGACAATTAGACAAAAAGGTGAAAATTGTCTAGTCTGACAGGGGTGGTGAATATTATGGAAAATATGATGAAGCTAGCCAAAACACCGGTCCATATGCTAAGTTCTTTGAAATTCGTGACATATGTGCTCAATACACAATGTCAGGAACGCCGCAACAAAATGGTGTTGCAAAAAGGCGTAATCGTACCTTAATGCATATGGTTAGGAGTATGTTAAGTAATTCTTCATTACCCTTATCATTGTGGATGTATGCATTAAGAACTGCCATGTATTTATTGAATAGGGTTCCTAGTAAGGCAGTTCCAAAGACTCCTTTTGAACTGTGGACTAGAAGGAAACCTAGCTTAAGGCACCTGCATAGTTGGAGTTGTCCGACAGAAATAAGAATTTATAATCCACATGAGAAGAAATTGGATTCAAGAACAACCAGTGGATTTTTCATTGGTTATCCAAAAAATTCTAAAGGGTATAGGTTTTACTATCCTAACCATAGTACGAGAATTATTGAAACTGGAAATGCTAGGTTCATTGAAAATGCCAAAGTCAGTGGGAGTACTATGGAACCAAGGAAAATAGAAATTGAAGAAGTTAAAGTGTAAGTCCCTTTGCCTATAACTTCTCAAGATTTGGTTCCTACATATGTTGGACTTGATAATGTGCAAGCCCAACATATGAATGATGATGCTCCATAAAATGAAGCCATTAACAATGAGTTTGCAATGAATGAACCACAAGAAGTAGCATTAAGAAGATCTCAAAGAGAAAGGAGATCTATTATCCCAAATGATTATTTGGTTTATCTATAAGAGTCAGAAAATGACTTAAGTATAGATAATGATCCAGTTTTGTTTTCACAGGCCATAGAAAGTGATATTCTGTGGAATGGTTTGATGCCACGAAAGATGAGTTAAAATCCATGGAAACTAATAGAGTCTGGAAACTCATTGAATTGCCTGAAGGTTGTAAAATAGTCGGTAAGTGGTTATTTGTATCCAAACGCAACACAAAAGGAAAACTCACACGACTTAAGTCCAGACTTGTTGCCAACGGTTTCACTCAAAAGGATGGTTTTGACTATAATGAGACATTTTCTGCAGTTCTGAAAAAGGACTCACTCAAAATTGTTATGGCTTTGGTAGCTCATTATGATTTGGAGCTCCATCAAATGGATGTGAGAACCACATTTCTTAATGGAGACTTAGAAGAAGAAATTTACATGGACCAACCAGAGGGGTTTGTAGTGGAAGGAAAAGAGTAAATGGTGTGTAAACTTAAGTCAATATATGGACTAAAGCAAGCTTCCAGGCAATGGTATTTTAAGTTCAATAATACCATTACTTCTTTTGGATTTAAGGAAAACATCATTTATCGATGTATATTTCTAAAAGTGAGTGGGAGCAAGTTTGTAATTTTAGTTCTATATGTTGATGATATTTTGCTTGCTGCTAATGATCTTGGTATGTTGCATAAGACTAAGCAATTTCTCTCTAAAAACTTTGAAATGAAAGATTTAGGTGAGGCATCCTATGTGATAGGAATTGAAATATTCTGTGATAAATCACAAGGATTGTTAGAGTTGTCTCGGAAAGCTTATATGAATAAGGTTTTGGAGAGATTTAAGATGGAGAGATGCTCAGCAAGTGTTGTTCCAATTCAGAAAAGAGATCATTTTAGCCTTGAGCAATGCCTAAGGAATGAATTGGAACGCACAAAAATGGAAAGAATTCCCTATACATCTATTGTTAGGAGCTTAATGTATGTACAAACCTACACCAGACTAGACATTAGTTTTGACGTTGGCATGCTGAGCAAATATCAAAGTAATCTAGGAATAATGCACTGGAAATCTGCAAAGAAAGTATTGCGATACTTGCAAGGGACGAAATATCGCATGCTCACTTACAAAAAAAACTGATCATCTAGAGGTGACTGGATACGTAGATTCAGATCACGCTGGATGTGTTGATACCAGAAAATCCACATTTGGGTATTTGTTCCTTCTAGCAGGAGGAGCAATTTCGTGGAAAAGTGTGAAGTAGTCCGTCATTGTTGCATCCACAAGCCGAGTTTGTAGGCCACTTCGGGGCTACTGTTCATGGTTTATGGCTGCAAAACTTTGTTTCAGGACTTGGAATTGTCAACAGTATTACCAAGCCACTGAAAATTTATTGTGATAATTCCGCAACAATCTTCTTTTCAAGAAACGACAAGTATTCAAAGGGTGTTGAGCATATGAAAATTAAATACTTGGTCGTTAAAGAAGAAGTTCGAACAAAGAGTATTAATTGAGCACATTAGCACCAATCTTATGATTGCAGATCCTTTGACAAAAGGATTGGAGCCAAAGGTATTTAAAGAACATGTCGAAAGAATGGGCATTATTGAGTACCGTTAAGAATGTATTATTGATGTTTTGTGCATTTTGATTATTTGACACTCTGAGCTCAATTTAAGTATTGTTTTTGATTTTAATACCCTATTTTATAATTTATTGTATATACATGATTGATTAAAATGGGTATTCGAATGTTGTCTTTTTAAAAGGACATTATTGTTGGACCATTATGGCATATATCTCATTATGTATCATGTTATGTCTTGAGCTAATACATAGAAGGAAGTATGTTAGATTAATTGATGTACAACCACTATGATCCTTATTAGTCTTTTGCTTAACAATGATTGATATTATGACCAATGTACTAAAGGATTTAGAATTCACTGTTCATATTATGTTATTATTAAACCAATATGATCTTCTGCGGGACAAGTGGGAGAATGTTAGAATCCATATATGGCCCATGGACTAATATGTAATTTGGTTTAATAAGTGCTAAATTCTTATTAGTTGTAAGAGAGATATTATTTATAGTTTTACTAAATTAATAAGTTTTGTTGATGGACCATGACTAAGCCCATTAGAAAATCCTAAACTGATCATCTCTCTACTTATAAAAGAGACAGTTATTGTCCATCAAATTAACTGTCAGTACAAAAATCCTAAAGAGATAAGGAGAGAGAAATACAGTTTAGTCTTGCTCTTATTCGTCGTGGTTTGTTCAGAATCAATTCTAACCATAGAGCAATGTATGCTTCCACTCTTATATACGTGTTCTGTGAAAATTATAGAGTTCTAAGATCTTAGGCACAATTATTGATGCAGTATTATGATTAATTGATGACTGCAATTAAGTTTTACATTGAGATGTGAACATTGACTTTGAAAAAAATTCAAAATAAAATCACTAAAATAAAGTTTGAAACTCCTAAAGAATTGGTCTATTTTTTGAATTGTTCAAACATCAAGGGCATAATTTTCACATGTTTTTAACACTCCTCCTTGCCTTTGATGGTTGTGAACTTCTAGTTTTCCATATAAAAAAGAACTCGTCTTTGAATAAAGCATCGCCATTTTTTTACTTCTTGGAGTGATATCATCTTGTCTTCTTTGTTGTCATGGCTCTTGGCATTTGTTGTTGTCGTCATCATTGGTGTGCTTGTTTATTGTAGTCGTCGACACTCTTGACATTTGTTGTTGTTGTCGTTGTCATTATTGTGGTTGTATTTGTTGTTGATGTTGATTTGTAGTTGTGGGTCATGGTTGTGTTTGTATTATAAGTTTGATTGTATTTTATAGTTGTTGTGGGCTGTGTTTTATAGTTATAGTTATGGGTTGTGGTTGCGTTGTTGTATGTCTTCACATGGGAAGAACACTAGAATGTATTCTTTTTCTTTTTCTTCTTCATCCTTAATGGGGTGTAGTTTATACTCTTTAGGACCCTTAAGATCAAAGAGCTCTGATACCACTTTGTTGGTTTTTTTTTGAGGAATGAAGAAGAATGAGAGCTTCAAAGTATGTGTAAATATATTGTGAATGTTGTGTGTTATGTTTTTATTCATGATGAGCTACATATATATAAGCATTGAGATGTGAACATTGTCTTTGAAAAAATTCAAAATAAAATCATTAAAATAAAGCTTGAAACTCCTAAATACGTGGTCTATTTTTTGAATTGTTCAAACATCAAAGGCTAATTTTCACATATTTTTAACAGAAATACACAAAATGTACTTGTCTTTGGCTAATCCTAAGGGGCCTCAAGTCATAGCTTCGAGTTAGAGCGTACCTGACCAAACCAACAAGTTACCCTAAGCTCATAAGAGGAGTCCCTTGTCGGGAAACCCTCACTACATCATATCACGACCCATCTTGTAAGTCATGATCGACACTAGGATTAAGCGAGTTTGTTACTCCTCCTCGTCAACTGTAACAAGCCTCGAATCAAAACTCTGAACTAATTTTGAACTATATTTTTTTAAGTCCTCAAAACTAATCTTGCATTCTTTGATCAAAGTAGGATTACAAATTTCACATATGTGTAATCATTATATAACACAATGCACTCATATAAGAAGATGTATATGCAAAATATACTACATGTCTTATAATCATTTGTTCTTTACTGACTAAACATGTACGTCTCTTACTTATGTACCATATAACAAAGGTCTCGCCACTGAAAGTGGGATCAAAGTTACACCACTAGACACATAAGATTTCGTGGTGACCTCAACTAAAAGGACTAATTACATCATCTTCCATTATTGAGAGGTTCCCATTTATACTCAGGTAATCTATCATGTTGTCTCTCAACAGTGGGTCAGTCCAACACCTATGTTAACGCTTAAATATATGCCTACATGCTTGACTCGGATATCACATATTTGCTTTCCATAGAAAAATGGAACCAACCAAACCATATAATAGTCTTGCTCATTATTGACGCCCAACATCAACAATCGTTGACAATGTTACAATTAGATATAATGTTCAAGTACCAACGTGTTGCCCGCCGATCAAGGCACACAAGGCACAAATCTACTACATCATGAACATCATTTTGTTGATCTAATCATATCAACTAAAATGATTCTTGTATCACATCATTTAGCGAAATGAGCACATGCCTTTTATGTTTTTATGTTACACGTGTGGTGCCCTTAATGATTGGCTCCTAAGGAACCTATACTAACAATCACCACTTGTTCGGTCCCTAAAGGATTGTTGATGCATGTCGTCACTCCCAGTCGAAAATTTTTCAAAATAATTCCTCATTTTTGTGTGCTTAAATCCCTAGTTCAATTCCGAACTCAATCTAGATTAATTTCTATCTTGTCAAATAATCTTCAAGGCCCAAAGTGGGATTCATATACCTTCAATAAATCAATTATCTCTCATTTGAGTCAAGCTCCAAGAATGTCGGTCCTACCAACCCTTTGATCAATTCTTATTCCTAGTAAGTCCAAATTTCCTAGATCCGACCTATATATGTCATATGCTTCTTATTTCAAGGTTTCGTTCCAAACCTTTTACTTTCATTCGACTCATTTACGGTGATTATTACTGTTTACACCATAATTTTGCAATTCCTTAATGGGTGTGACAAAAAAAGAATGAAATCCCTTAGGAAAGGAAGATTGAAACAAATTATGGAGGAGACAAAATCAAATCTAAATCAAACCCACATAAGGAAATAAGTTTGCAGCAAAAATGAGGTGTCAATAGAGCTTGATCTCCAAGAAAACAATTTACAAGGAGTTGACCACCAAAAAAGAAACAATTTACAGCAAAGGAAAATCTAAGGGAGTTGTCCACTTGTAGAATGAATGAATATAGTAAAAGGAAAGTCCAAAGGAGTTAAGGGGAGTTACCACTAAGGAAAATTTCTAACAAATCAAGGAATTGATTCCATGATTTTAGGGACACCAAAAATGATGAACTGGAAAGAGATTACTGCTGGAAAAACTATAAAAGCAGTAGATGGATGTTTGGAAAGAGATTCCCTCCTCAACACAACATTCCCCCTATGGGTTAACTAAACCCCCTTAGTCTTTTTTCTATATTTTGTTCTTTCCCATTAGCGCTATTTTGTCATCTCTTAGATTTTTCTATTAATCTCTTGTACTCAATCTTCATTTCAATTTAACTCCCCTTTCATCATTGTGTTTTTACAAATTGTCCAAATGAGCAAAGAACAACCAATGCAAATTTTGTCCCTAATCTTTTTTGTTTCTGTTTGGGAAAACTTAAAATTCCAAGGCACGTCGCGCATCGATCTAAAGGGCCACATTGTCTTCCTAATTAAAAAATAGGAACCAATTACATAAAATATCATTTTAAGCACGAAGACTTTTGCTATAGGCTGATACAATAAACACAATGAAACACTATTCTAATACAACACAAGAAATTAAACCAAGAACTCGGTGGATTTCAATGCATTCTCTAATTTTCTTTCGAAGAATTCACTAGTGAAGGAGATTAATTAGAGAAGAGACTGTGAGTTCACAATGAGTTTTTGAACAGGAAATTTCAAGGAGTCAAAGTTGTTGAAGAAATGTAAGTCTTTATTGAAAATTTACTCTTTGAAGCATTCTATTTGCAAAAACTAGTGTTAATGCTAGAAGTCTAGCTGGATGAAGTTTAATTTGCAAATTTGGGTCTTGATAAGGAAGTAGGTTCTGAGTTTTAAAGTTGGTGCAAATCCATGTGGGTTTTGTGGATTTGTTGGGTTTTTCTTTCTTTTTCGTGGGTTTTGGTGATGTAAATGGATTGTAGAGAGAGAGAGAGAGAGTAAAAGAGACCCATTGAAGATGACTTGATGGGTCCGATGGCTTTCGGTTATGGTGGTGGTGGGTTTGACCTCTTTTGGATGGAGAGATGTTGAAGATGATAATGCAAAGAGAAAGGGAAAGAAAGAGAGAAAGAACTTCGCTAGGTTTTTACCAAATTAAATGGCTAGGTGGAGCTGACTCTCATATTAGATACATTGGAGTTTTTTTTAGACATATTTGTTTCAAATGGTTTTATCCAACTAAAGCATTGCGCAAAGATGTTCCTAAGTGATGCACTTTTTGCAAGTTCAAGGGATTATGCAAGCTTTCTTGAAGTGGGCTATAAGTTCACGGGTTGCATATCTATATCTATATATTTATATAATATATAAAAGTAGAGTACAATTTCATAAAAAAATGATATTTGATATTCAACAATTTTGATATGTGATAGTCCAATTGTATGACTTGTATCAATTTTCCATTAAGATATTTAAGGTCAATATTCATTTCCCATTAAAAAAATAAATAAATATGAAAATAAATCTTATAAGAACTTTAATGTTAATTTTTATGTTTTTATAATTTTTTAATTTGAGACAACTTTGATTATAATCTCGAATATTCATAAAAAAATAAAAATAGATTTATAGTATTCCGGACAACGACCGAAGAATAAAACTAGTGTATTAACCTAAATATGACTGTTATTCCTCATAATGTAAATGGATTAGTATATTAATTTCAGAAGCATGATTTTGTATGAGCATCAATCATGTAAGACCATATAATCTGACAAAATGATCACTGCCATGACAAATATTTTAAATTCCTTGATGCATATTTTGACTTCTAAATTACTCCCTTTGTCCCAAAATTTTAGTCCATTTTTTCTTTTTTAGCTGTCTCGAAATGTAGTCCATTTTTTTTTATGTATTTAGATGTATTTTTAGAATAAAATTCCTATAATGTTCTCTAACAAATACATAAAATGTTGTTCTGTTTTTTTGAAAATGAACCTATAATAAGAGTACATTTAATGCAAATGAAAAAAATCGTGTTTTTCCTAAATTTTTCCTTAACTAGGTAGTTAAAATTTAATTTTGAAAATCGTTAGAGATATCTGTTAAAAGACAACAAATAACTTTCCATCCATTTGAAGTGCAAGTCCTACTTAAATTTAACTAATTATCAAAGAAAAAAGCAAAAGGATTCACTCAAAAGGTGTCGTAATTCTGAATCCATCATTTTTATCAGAAAACTTGTTGTAAAGTTCATGACTGTCTTGATAAAAAAAAATCCATGACTAAAGAGGAGATAATTATGTTTAACTATCAATAGTCTTGTAGTTCATTAACACCGAATCAGTCAATTTCAACGCCAAGAGGTTGTATGTTCAATCATTGGTGGGTGGGTTAAAATGATTTAACAAAAAAAATAAGTTTAGGTAATCTTAAGTTAGAGCAGGAGCTCAAGTTACTGGAGATTGGCGACATTTCTCACAATACAGTTGTTGAGGTATGGTGTCCACAAAATTAAAAATAATATTTTCTATGATTTCTTCAATCACATGAATATATATGTGTCTTTTCATATAAGAAATGGTTGAGAGTATTTTGTGTGGTGGGGAAGAGGAGAGAATTAGCATAGCAGCTATAGGAAGGAGAAAATCCAAAGGAAGGTAGCTGTAAGCCTGTAAAACCCAGCAGGCAGCTTTGGCTCTATATGTTGAACTATTCGTTGGAACTGCAGAAAGATGATATATTAATATGGAAGTCTTCTCTGTAACTTGTCTTTCTCTATCTCTCTTTTCCTCTCCTAACTAAATATTATAATGCAATAATTAATTTTCTTCTCCTCGATTGTCCTCCTATACAACACATATTTGATTCCAGCTGAAAACTTTTCTCAACTCACTTCCATCATTTCTTACAATGTGTCTCATATAGGTTTGAATGGCTAAAAATGATTAATTACTTTAGTAGTACAAGATTTTACGATTATATATAGATTTTGAGGAGTGATGTTAATGGGAATGGAAGTTGGGGGGGGCGGGGGGGCGGGGGGCGGGCGGGCGGTGGTGATGAGTAGTGAGAGCTGCCTGGCTCCCTGAATGCCATAAAAAAAGTTTGTCAAAATTTGGTAGTTGGCATGAGGGGACTCAGGCAGGCCCTTTGTTTACGCTCATCATATCATCAATACATTTCTTCTTCCAATTAACTTCCTTCATGCAACACTACAAATTCTAAGCCACCCAGCTCTGATTCTCGCAACCTACACTACACTGGAAAGGTAATTTGTATTCTTTTCTATTAATCAGCATGGATGCATGCCCCATTCGAATTCTACTATATACAATGTTGTTGTATTAAGAATGATCTCTATTGTAGATGCAATGTTTACACATGTGTTGAATTTAGTTTTGATGATGATGAATGCAAAACATCCATGAAAGATGTGCTAAGTTGCATGCTTGTTGAAATATGGATACAAAGCGATTTGTACATGATACAAGTCACTTTGATCATATTCAAGGAATTTTGGATTTTTCAGATATAGCACAAGTCACGTTGCATATGGATACAGGTCACTTAGACGTAACTCATTCAGAAAACAGAAGGATTCCAAATCATATAAGTCGTGTTGTACATGATACAAGTCGTGTTAATGCACCTTCTGGATTGGTTGCACAAGTATACAAGTCACGTTGCAAAAGGTATAAGTAACGTTGATGATGATCAGATGAGGACAAAGCCAAGACGCTATTCAGGATTTGAATTGAATATTCTCTGACATGCCGACATGGATTAAAAGGGAAATCTTGAGCATAATCGACAACGCACGTTACAGATGGTACAAGTTGCGTTGTGAATTTATTGGGTGAATTGCGCATATTCTGATCGAAGAACAACGCACGTTGAACAAACCGCATTAATATATGATCAATGCATGTTGAAGGACATACAATGCACGTTGTACAAGGTGACGTCATTTAAAACAGAATGTTTAATATCTCACAACGGCTACTTCGAGGCTCCAATGGTTATATCTTCAAGAGTGACTATAAATAGATGTTCCTAGACAGAAGAGAAGTGAGAAATACCCTTGCCAAGAATTGCTATTCATTTTATCTCTTTTCTATACCTTTCTAACCCATTTGAACTAGTTACTTGCTATCTTACTGTTGGGTTTGAGCGAGTTTAATCTGTTATATATTTGGGTTAAATCTGCAATACACAAGGTTGCTTGCTTGGGGTAGATAGGTTTCCTTATTAAGCATTAGAAAACAAGAGTGGTTACTAATGAGCCTTGAAAAAACTAGAGTTTGGTTTGGTTTGTTGATCCTGCAAAAACAAGTGGTTTAGATTTTCTATTTGATCCCGCAAAAACTAGAGTAAGGTTTTCTTGTTGAGCCTTCAAAATTAAAGTGTAAATATTTTCTTGTTGATCCTGTAAAAACAAGGTGTAATAGTTTCCCTCCATCCGCAAGTGAGGAATAATCTTTGTTGGATCATGTGATCAACAATAAGTTCATTATGTGTTTTGATGATTAAGCAAAAGGTTTTGAAGAAGTGCAAAACACGTTGGAAAGCTCGGAATTGAGAAACAGAATCCTTACGTACGTAAGAGAATAATTACGTACGTAAGAGTGGAGCAACGTACGTTAAGTTTTAAGCAACGTACGTGAATCATGAAGAACTATGATCAACGAAAGTAAGAATTTGTGTAACGTACGTAAGATACAAAAAGACCCAGCTAACGTATGTCAAACACATTGTAACGTACGTAAGCCATGCACAGACAGTTGCAACAGGCAGAAACATTCTCCAACGGCTAGTTTCTCAACGCCAACGGTCATATTGATTCAAAGGGCTATAAATACATCAAGAGAAGACCAAGAACGTGTTAAACAACATCAGAAATCATAGAGCCAAACTTCCTATCAATTTCCATCAAGAAAAACATCAATTCAAGCTAGAGATCAAAGTTCAACCTTCAATCTCAAATATTCAACTCTAGCATAGAGTTTCATTGATTTTTTAAACCAATTGTATACACTTTGAGAGTGTGAGTTAGGTTTGTTGTAAGCCTATAGAAAACAACACTTGTAGAGCTTTGAGTTGCGTTTCTCACTTGCATGGCCCAAACAATAATGCCAGAAGTAGGTTTGGTTTAAATCATTTGATTTTAACCTTTTATTAATGTTATAGACATGCTTGTTTTTTTCCAAGTTTAAAACATAGAGACCAAATGATAAGGTAGGAATATCATAAAATATGT
>CAODLS010032608.1:0-15198 GCA_948243855.1 Flueggea neowawraea | reverse complement strand
GAGAATCGATCAAGCATACTAGTGATGCTTTCCTCTTCCTTCATTGAGAACAACTCATAGTCATGCAACATCATATTGATCTTTGTCTCTTTGACTTGAGTGGTTCCTATGTGAGTCACCTCCAACATTTCCCAAATCTCTTTGACATTTTCACAAGATGAAATTCTATTGTGCCCTTCCGGATTCAATGCACAATATAAGAGTTGAGTTGCCTTGGAGCTTGTATGAAGTTTCATCCAATCTTCCTCACCAAAATCTTTATATTCCTTGAGTAAGTCATCTACATACTTTGGAATTTCGGGACCTAGCACAATGACCTTCCAAGTTTCTATATCATAGAATTGAAGAAAAACAATCATCTTTTTCTTCCAAGAGTTGAAGTTGGAGCCATCAAAGAATGGAGGACGATTTACTGCATAACTTTCGACATGAACAGTGTGGTAATAGAAGCTTTGAATTTTCTTCGAAAATAAGTGCGATAAAAGGAAGAACACAAAGAACTTATAGTGATTCGGCCAACTCGATGCCTACATCCATTACCTAAGTATCACCACTTATGATTTTCACTATCAATCTTCTCAAGGATTACAACTTCACTTTCTAGCTAAGTGAAAACTCTTACAAGGTTCTTTATTTTGGTTTAAGAACAAAAACCAACCTAAGGATCTACCCTTGATCCCATTCACAATCACTCTTTTAAATGTGTTCACAAACACTCACCAACAAAGTATAAGCTAGTGATACAAGAAAATGAAGAATGAAATAGAAGAACAAATACACTTGTATCAATAAATGAGAAATTCAATGCTTTGATGCTTGGTAGTTGTAAGAATTCAATGCCTAGATATTGTGTTATGTTTTCTGACCTTCCAAGCATGTATTTATATCCTTCTCATAGATTTTATACCATTGTGATACATATTATAGCTGTTGTGGGGCAGTTTGGGTTGTATTTAATGCACTGTCAGAGTATTAAGACGTACGTTGACCCTTATACAACATACGTTGTTAATTGCACCTTCAGATGACGTACGTTGTAAACTTACTTAACGTATATTGATCATATGCACACTCCCTCTTGACGTATGTTGTTAAGATAAAATTTCAATCCAGTAGCCTCTGATTTGCATTCGAAGCTCTCACCATACGTTGACTTAAACTGACGTACGTTGTGATCAATTATGATGTACATTGCACTGAGTATAACGTACATTGAAATTCTTCAGTTTACCGTTGTACTTGAATTTTGTCTCGATCCACGTGGAGGGCAAACATTCATTCTCAGATTTTCAAATCTTCCTTTTGTCTTCCATTCATAACGTATGTTGTACGTTTGGTAAAACATATGCTGATCATTTGTGCATCAGCCTTCAAATTTCCCGCGTGAATGTAGCATACGTTGATGGTGTCGAGACGTGAAATGAAGTAAGCCAAGACGTACGTGGAGCTTTTTAAGACATACGTTGATCATCCATATGATGTAGGTTGTTTTTATTATAACGTACATTGTTTTTTCCCTAAATAGCTTCTGTTTGATTTTTCATCAATTATAATGTATGTCGCATGTATCAAAACATATGTTATGATCATCACAGTTCATTTTTAATTTTTTTCATCATCAAAACACAAAGGGATCTAAATGTTGACCGCCTTTGCTCCAACACAAACCTAAACACTCAAACAAACCCCAAAAATCTATTTTAGGCCCATGTCTAACATAATAAACCAAATATTATACCTAGGTGTAATCCCCAGGACTTTGAAAAATTACCAACTAGTCTCCAAAATATTTCAACTTAATATTTTGGTCTCAACTCTCCAAAATAACATATTAGTCCTTATAGACTCTCAAAATATCTAAATTAATTCTCAAATATATGTAAAATTTTATTCTAGTCCCTAAATTGCAAATATCATATTTGGTCCTCAAATGGCAAATTACACAAATAGTCTTCAAATCTGATTCAACCGATAGAAATCAAATCTAATCACCTACATTGGTCCTATTCAACCTTATGAACTCAAATCTATAATTGGTTTCTCAAAACCAACTCAAAATCTCAAATTTTAAACAAAAATCCGAATCTAACCCTAGCCCATTCAAGAACTCATCAAATCTCGTGATTCAAGGCTTGAATCATGTTCATTCAAGTTTTCTCTAGCCTATTCTGGCATCCTATAACATCAGATCATCAAGAATCATCCGAAAATTGAAATCCATTCCAAATTCGGACTAAATGTAAATTCTGAGATTAATGCATGGAATGAACGAAAAAAAGAAATTAGAAGCATGATCTTACCTTTAGAGATGTTGTGGAATGATTGAGGAACACTGGGGAAGTTTTTTGGATGGATTTGGAGTGGTTTAGAGTGAGAAAGAGGAGTCAGAGTCGAAGGGGTCGGGTATGGGGGTATATATAGACCTTCTGCCCAAAACGGTGTCGTTTCATAAATTTCAGCACAAAATAGCATGTTAACGTGCATTGCACAATCCTCTACGCACATTACAAGCCTTCAATGTGTGTTGCAGGTTGCACAACATCCGTTGACGGCAGTTTTCGAAACCCAAAAATTTCATATCGATGATCAATGTGCATAGATGCCCTCCAATGCATGTAGACAACCTTTTAGCCATCCAAACCATTCTATTACAAGTTGTAACATGCATTGCTTATCTCCAACACACATTGACAACCTCCTGGACACATTTCATGCAAAAATTCTCACTTCTAACATGTTTCTAACTTAGAAACAAAAACTCCAACACTTCCAGAACAATTATAACTCTCCAAACTTGTCACACATCATCGATAAACATTCATAAACATCAGAACATCATCTCGAACGTCGAGATTCAAATTGACATCGAAGAAAGTTCAATCAAAATTGAACGGGATTCGACAAAGGCCTTGTTGGAATTGAATAAAAAGCTATAGAGAGATTCACCAGAAGAGACGAGGCATTATACTAAGTGTGAGAAATATTAGATCCAATCACATAGAAAATAAAAACTCTCAACACCCAAACATTTTATGTCGCCCCTCTCTCTTTCTAGTGAAGTAGATTATTTTCTTCTAGTGTTAAATTTCTATGAGACTAATCTCTTGGTGGTACTTAGGCTACAAGTCAATGGATCATTCTCGTCAACATAATGATTGTGGTTCGATCGCAAGGCTAGCATAAATCAATCTTGTCCATATTCATATTATGTTGCACTTCGATGGTAATACTCGATATGTTATTTCCTATTATCTATATTGTTAAGATGTATAGACTGCTTTCTCTTTTATTGGTATCAAATCATTGGACATATTTTCATGTTTGTTCATGAAAAAATAATTGCCTCTGAATCTATGATAGTCCTATATTTTGTTCTGTCATGTTTTGCATTCGACTTTGCATATTTTTTTCCTGTTTTGTTCGAGATTGTCTTGAGATGAAAATTGAAAGCAAGGTTTTTTATTTTTTGACTATACTAGTGAACCAAGAGGCTCAAAAACCCAAACTCACAAAATTTCATGGCTAGATTCCACTGAGAAGGCGGAACATGGCTTATACGCACCAGTATTGAGGTGCGTAAATGACGCCTCATAATCAAGCTACTACCCACGTACTAAGGCTGACATGGAGCTCCCTCATTGGCTGAAGTGTTCGACGTGGACCAACTAGTGGAGCTAATTGTTAGTCTATCAACAGACGTTAAAACCAATTGTGTCAAATGTAGACACACATTGTCTAACCAAATCTGGACACGTGGCATTTATGCCACATCACCAAGGACACATAATTGCCATGTAGTTGTGTTGACTAGGACCCACACAATACATGTGCATAACTACAAGAGTGACAAGTGTCATTTGTTGCCACATGGCACTACTACATCACTTGTCATGTGTCATTGACAAGTAGGATCCAATCGCCACGTCGACCAATTAAAGTTTGTCACATGTGAAGATAAGACACGTGGACGTACCAGACACTGACACGTGAAAGAGGGAAAGAAAGAAGTGTGTTTGGCATGTGTTGCACGTGACCACCTATTTTAGGCAGCCACATAAAGGCGTGTACGGCCATTTTCGATGTCTAAATGTTTCAAATTTGTTTTACAGAAATTAAAATTTACATTATGAATTTTCTGTTACATTTTGTGAAATGTTTTAAATTTCAGAATTATTTTCCTGAATTATTTGATGTTTTTGATCATTAATTGTGTAAAATTTGGGTTCTTCTGTCAACTTTAATAATCTGAAAATTTATTTTAACAACATGTCAAAATAATTTACTCTTTTAAACATGATTGTTTTGGCTACATATGTTGATTGTATATACAATCAATACAAATAATACATATGTTATATTAACCATCTATATGTTTTGTTTATAGAGATAAGGATGATTAGGACACCTATGATAGTCAGGACTCCAGCTGTTAGTGTGTTTTTTAGCATGTTTTAATGTCTATTTTGCATCACTTTATGTGTCCAAATTGTTATGTGTTTTATGTTGGTTTTGTGTTTTCTTATGTTTCAAGTGATGATATAGGAAATGGTGGCAGAATTGGGTGATTTTGGCTTGAAAATAGGAAAAGTGGATTTCATCCTTTACACGACATGCCCATGTTGTATGCATCTATCACCTGGGAAAAAGCTATATTAGCTATCGAGATGGGCTGCACATTTTGCACAGTTGGGCCTGCTAAATATAACGTGTCAAGGATGCGCTTGAAGGCCCTTTGCTCATGAAAAGTTATGGAAGATTAATTTAGTCATATTTTTAATTGTTATTGGATTTTTAAGTAGGGTTAGAATTTGAATAGATTACAAATACTCTTTTCATAACTTTATTTAACATCTCTTGACAGACAGAAACAACAACTCTATTATTTGTATTTTGTGCATTTCTTTTCAACATGAGAAGCTAAATAGTTCTCTAGTTGATGTACTTTCAAAGTTCAATCCAATTAAGTTGTGGGACTTTTGTAGTTACTTGTTATTATGTTCATTCATGTATTTATTCAATTTATGTGCTTGATTTGTTATTGTTGTTGTTGTTGTTGTTGTTGTTGTTATTATCATTATTGTGTCGATTGTTCAATTAGGCTCGTTGATTGACAGACAGAATAATATACTAATAGTTAGGGTTGATAGAGCGTTTCTTATTGATTCTAGTGTATGTAGCAAATAACTTGTATATTTGTGGTTCCACATTAGATATTGTTATGGAATTGAACGATCTAGTTTAAATAGTCTACGATATTTCCGATTTCATTGGATAGGATAAGGGTCTATTTGGTTCTTACTTCTACCATTAGATTAAATCTTGTCAGGGTATTTTTTAGGGGTTGTTTAGTTGGTAAGGGAAATAGACTACAGGGAGCCACAACGGCTATTGAAGAGGTTAGAAGGGATTAGTTACTTAAGTGTGTCACTGGTAACTATAACCTTATCTAATCGAATGCTCAGTAATTATTTTTAGTGTCGATGATCGATTTATTGGAATTGAACAGAGAAGTACCTTAGCTAGGTTTTATTATTATTGAATTAATTCTATTTAAATTACTGTGTTTTCTTGCATTCTGAATTGCGACCTTAATTTTTATTTATTTATATTTTTGGCTTTATATATTTTATGCAACTTGACTTTATTTGTGTTCTCTCCTAGCAAACAACTATTTACTGGTCTCTGTGGATTGCTCTGTTCACCGCTGTGCTCAATTATTTTTCTGAACAGGTTTTGTTTGCTGTATTGACACCCAACACCAACCCAAAAGGATGAGTTGGATCGGATGGATACAACGCTTATGTTGATTAACATGGATCTTAGAGTCCTTAGGGATGGTCTTGATGGTATTATGGCACACATTATTCATATGAACAATGATATCCAGAGTTTTATATGGAGAGGTGGATTTGATAGAGGCACTACTAAGATGGGGTTGATGGAGGTGCTTAGAGATTCCTTCATCCACACTTACCTCATAGAATTGTTCTATTTTCCATACACGAGAGAGGCTATGAGTACACTTTTCATTTGTTCCTTCACCGTCCTGTTAGAGGTGGAGTGCTGAGGCATATGGAGCTTAACATACCCATGCTCCTTAGGAGTGGTCATGAGATCAACCGTTATTGGCTTGAAGGCTTAACCTACTCTTTGCCCACATAGCTGATAGAGAAGGTGATAAGGACACTTCCAAATATAAGGATGTGGGTAGCCTACTGATGACCCTTAGTCTTTGAGTTAAATAAGGTTGTTACTCACCATTAGTCTTAGGACTTATTTTGGATATGTCTTAGTTGTTTACTCATTAGTTGAGATTATTTACTTAATATTTGGTTGTTAACTTCTATTTCTATGTTGAGATAATAAATGATGTTAGTTACATTTATTATTTTGCCTATTTATTATGGTTGACAACCTTGTTTGGGATGCAATTATTTGTTTGTTAAATTTTGCTTATTTATTGCATAATTTATTGTATGCATCCTTGTAACTATGAAATAACCAACATAGAAACTCTAAGTTAGGTAAACTTAAAGACTAATCTTAAAGGTTGGGTTAATGAACTTTTATCATCCTTGGAATTGAATATAGTGTACTTAATTATTAAGCCTGAGAAGGTAATAGAGAACCCATTAAATTGTTCGATTCAAAGCTTACATAATTTGCTACACTAATTTAATTCTTGGTGGATAGTAAAAATGCTTGTGTATTGTTGTATCTTCTCATTAATGCAACGTTGTGTTGTGGATTATTTGTTGAAAGTGTTTGCTTCCAAATCAATTGTCATTGAGCTGAACAAGGACAATAAGCTAAATGGTGACAATTATGAGATCTGGACTATGAAAGTTCAGTATGTGATTGAAAGCCAGATGCTTAAGAACCCTCAGAAACCATCATGGTCGAATCATATGAGGGTACCGCCGTTTAACATAGGTATGACAGTGAGGACTATGTAGCTTGGAGAAAGAAGAACCCCACTTTTCATATCCTCATTCTCAGCACAATGGATGACGATATTGTTTACCAATTCCGAGGCTATGAGTTTGCCAATGACCTATAGGCTACGTTGAAGGAGAAACTTGGTGGTGTGTCACTAACTAGACTTTGATCCTTGACTATTAAGTTTTGCATGTATCAAAAGAGAATTGATTATATAATGAAACCGGACATAGAGAAACCGGACATAAGTTGACCGAAGAGCAAAAATTCCAACCTATAATCATTTCCTTGCCAAGTAGTTGGGATCATATGAAGCTGCACTTGATGCGTGCTTCTAATGTTAATACATTTGATCATGTTGTGCATTATGTTGAGCTCGAGAAAGATTGTCTAGCGGCCTTTAAGATCAAACACTGAGGCTTATATGGCTAGGTCATGCTCCAAAGAGAGTTCATCCAACAAGAATAAGAAGAAGAGACTAGAAATGGCCTTCTTTGTTAGGAATAAGGAATACACATTTAAGGCAAAGGGAAACTAAAGGGACAAAAAAAGGAGAAATTTTGAGGGCAAGCCAAGTGTTTCAAAGAGGAAATGTTATAATTACCAGCAAATAAGGCACATAGTGAATGATTGCAAGGCTATTAGAAATGTACAAAACCTTTATCTCTAATTAAGTTATGTTTATGTGTTATGTAATGTATTCTTAACTAAATTAGATCCTCAATGAGTGATTGATTTAGGAGTGAAAGACCACATGAGAAAGGAACGTAACACATTTTTTCAATTTTGCTGAATCCCGCAAGGAACAAAATAAATTTATGTAGGCAATAATGCTAAAGTAAAGGTCAAAGCAATAGGCACATGCATGCTCACTTTGCATGGTGTTCAAACCTTGTTGCTGTATGACATCCTTTATGCTCTTGAGATATGAAGGAACTTGGTTTCGGTTATGTATTTAATGAAACATAGATTGAGTTTATCTTTTGTGGATGATAAAGTTGACTTATTTTTGTGTGATAGTTATTATGGCTCTAGAATTTCTACGAAACCACCATTGTAATGGATTTAGAAGCTTTTAGTAATAATGACCCTATTTTTTTCTTATGTTGCTTCTTCGTCAAATCGTATGAATGATATTAATCGGTGGCACGCTAGACTACATCACATTGGCAAGCTAAATGAATTATCCAACCAAGGCTGGTCTGTTGGGTAATTTGAAAAAGTTTGAGTTACCAACATGCTGGAATTGCCTCAAGGAAAAACTAGTGAGCAAACCGTTTAAAAAACCTATAAGAGCCAAATACGCATTCCAATTTATTCATTCTGATGTTTGTGGACCAATGAATGTGAGCTCGCCACATTGAGCTTATTATTTCATTATACACAGTATGGTCACATCTACTTGATTCTTATTGAAGCAAACCTGGTCTAAGGTATGGTCTACATGCCACTCATTCATAACCAGCCAACTTGTATTGATCAGTCATGGCCCATGCATCAACACCCATACTTGTCATAAGGTTTTTGAAAAGTGAACCGAAAAGTGTTAGTTCTTAACCTGGTCACTTCCAATCTCTGTGGAACTCTCCAAAATTTTTCTATGACCTGTTTTATTGTCTAGGTAGAGTAAATCCTGGAAGAAATAACCTTCACTAACAGAAACACTAACAAGGGACATACTCTAACTACAGACAAATCAGACTCCAGCGAGGGCGAAAACTTGGGAAATGGGTATTCTCTTTTTGAGAGCCTGAAAAGAGGTGCTGGCCTATTCAATTCCACTCATATAACTCATTGATCCAAAGTGATGCATGCTCTACAATTCACATCTATAACCAATTGACTTTATTTTTTTATTATATGTTTCTTTCAAGGCGGGTAATATTCTCATTGGTCCACGTGGTACAATTTAAGTTGGGAGATTTTGGCGTTTCTGCTGGCCTTTACGATTCTGGTGACAGGCAACGCATGAGGAATACATTCGTTGGGACACCTTGTTGGTATATTTTTATTCTAATATATATATATATATATATATATATATATATATATATGAACAATGGCTATTAGTCTACTGTTGAGATTGGAGTGAATTTTTTGATCAAGAATGAAGTCAAAACCTTATAGGAAGTGATACAAGCCAAAGAATGACGGATTTGTGAAGGAAAAATAGTTGTTAGACGGACACGGAAAGCTACACAGACGTGGGATTGATCGTGTTATGTTATTGGTTATGTTGGATTAACCATATAACAAGAATATTTATTACTAAATATTAGATGGGAAAAGTATGATGATGACTCCAGCTTTTCAAGTGCATGGCTTGAGCAATGTCTTTCACAAAATTCATCACTTCGATCATGATACTACTGTTGAGAATGATGTAGAAAGACCTTTTGAAATTGATGATAAGTCTTTTGAGGCAATTTCATTCCAACAAAAAATGGGAGGTGAACTTGATGGCGTTAATTTCACAGAAAGTACTATTTATCCTTACAAAATAGAAAGGTATGATACATTGTTTTATAATAATTAAAATTATCTCTTTATACATTTCAATTAAGTAATTATAAAAGTATTAATAATTTTAAATGTCAACTTCTAATTCGATCATCTACATTTTAAAACAATCCAATTTATTCTTATATTTCCTTACTATAAAAAATGATCCTAAAACTTCATACTATATATTTCATTACCTTATTGGTAGACTCTTTTAATTTATTTAAATTTTTGTTATTTTCAGCGACAAGTTGCAAAATCATTCACTTACTAGTTCAACAAGTAGTGGAACAATATTGAGTTCGTACGGTGATGATGAACTTTCTGAATTAATATCCTCCAAAGAATCTAAAGCATTAGGCATGTGTAACTTTTCTCCAGCTTTGCACTTTTTTTTTTCACTTCACTTGTCTTTTTTGAAATTATTTTCTATTAAATAATATTATTCTGTTTATTTTAATTATTTAAAATTCTCTTTTTTAAATAAAATATTTTTGTAGGAGTAAATCACAATGAAATTGATGAAACGAAGACATCGGTTGTTCAACAAAAAGGTCGCTTCAAAGTTACTTCAGAAAATGTTGGTTCAGAGAAGGTAATAACTTGATCAAATCTCTACAATATTCTAAACTGTATAACCCATATTTCCTCATTCTCTTGTTTGCTGTATACATGATGTAAACTTATCTTTTTCCATTTTAGGTGGTTCAGTCACATTTTCTTCAAAAAAGTCACAGCATGCAGGTAAATACTAATTGATAATTGTTCAAGAGGAGAATATCAAAATGAATAACTTCAGTAAATCTCGAAACCCACTTTCCTTTTTAATTGACTTCTAAAAGTTTTAATCTAAGTTGTTGAAGGCATATTACTTATATGTTAGAATATCTTAATATCACGTTGGATGATTGTAGGTGCTTAGCCAACATATTGCAATTTCTACGCCACAAGCAAACAATGTTACAGTAGCACCATATATTTCTAGTTGTTCACTATTCCAACTATTGCTTTCAATCCTACAAACGAATATTCTCCAAAGAGTAAGTATTATGAAATAAAATTTTATCTGCAATTCTCATTATATAGGGTAGAAATATCTTATTTATTTCCTAATTTTACTTTTGTCCACAGGTAATATTTTGAATCTATTAAAGCAAGTTTCTACCAATGAACCTACAGGTTTATCTAAAACAATGTTTTATCATACGTTTTGTATAACTATTGATTATTATCTCATCAATGAACTTTTTTTTTTCTTTTGTAACACTTCATAGTAGATTGTGCAAATGATGGAGCATCAGTATTACGTGAGATTCCGCCAGAGAAATCTTTGGTATGTATTCATTGAAGTATTTTATATTTACTTAGTGGACTTACTAACAAATAGTTATATGGCATAAGATGATCTTGATAACGTTGAGATTATTAATTCTTGATGCATCTTGAGTACAAATATGATGCCTTGGAAAAATCAATAAAAATGTTGATAAAACCAGAAATGAGATAATTACGAAGAAAAAGATGGGTAATTACGAAAAATCTCGTCTTATCTCCTCTCAATTAGTAGAGGGACAAAAATAATAATTCAACATTTTACCAAAAATGAGTAGCTTAGTTGATAAATACTCACACTAAAAACTATAAGGTCATGGGTTCAAGACATGGATTAGGTGAGACTTTTGAAGTTTTTCAAGGATATGAGAATGAGTCTCCCTTTAGGAGGCCTACGATCTATAAAAAAAAATCAACATTATACATACACACATGATTACAAAATAATGATTGCAAAAATAAATTCAACACAATAAAACTTACAGAAATGCCACATGTAATAACAATGTCTCAAAAAAAAAATAACAATGTCTCAAAATACTAAATACTATATAAGTAACCATGCACAATTTTAGACACAAAACCAACGAAGATTCACAAACATATTCATACAATAGTTTCTGCTAAATCTCTGAATCTTAAATAAAAACAACAAGATACAAGAAATTAAAGAGAAATCATGTAGAAAAATCAACAACAAATCTTTATTTGCAATCTTATGAAAAAAAAAGAGTACAATGTGTATTCTCTTGAGTAATATGTAGAAGATTTCAGATTGTATTTTTTTTTATTACGTAAGCTTCCATCCACATTGAATTGATAAAGGAAGGAAATTTTAGATTGTATCTTTATTTGGTGTTACAATGGAAAACTAAAAATATATATAATTGCAGACATGCATGGAATATACTTAGTTGCCAAATATAAAGCTGGTGCAACATGAAAATTTATAGGACCCAAAATGTATACACTTCAGTAACCTAGGCAGGTGATTGATACATACAGACTAGATAAACGATCTGAGATACATTAAAACATAATACAACACAAAGGTATAAACTCTGGCAACACTTAGGCAACTTCGCCCATATCAGTTGTCTTTGATAATGGAAAATCTTCGACAAGTACTTCCTTTCCATTGCCCTTCAATTTGGAAACACAACTTTTATCTGCTTTTGCATTTCAATCTTTGAGAAGAAAAAAGAAAAATATGAAATAAAATAATAAAAAAATGAAAGAAAAGGTACAAAAACCAAAAAATGAAAAAAAAAAATCTTGTTGAGTGATATTCGTGGAGCGATCGCAATTGGTAAAGACAAAGTTAGAACAAATTTGCAAATATAACATAAAAGATGAGGACAAGAACATTAAATATCTAAAGAAAGAATAATAGTGCAATGATTTGTATAAACCAAAAACAAAAAAACTACATATTGTGTAATTTTCTCAATAAATACCTAAACTATTACGGTGTTATCAATTTTGACCAAATTTACCAAACATATAAAAACATTTAACTTTTTAAAATTATATCATTTTTGGTGTTGGTTAACTTTTTCATAAAAATTCTGTCAACGTGTCACTAACGTTTTCACAAACTAAATCATCAAATCTTGACAGATTCCTACGAGACTAATTAAACTTGTAAAATTGAAGTACGGAGTACGTTTAGACATAAAACGACTTAATTATCAAATATTCTGAAATAAATTCCTATTGGACAAAAACTAAATTATTTTTATTAATAGTAATATACATCATAATATGCTACTCTAAATTTATTCAATATTCCCTCAACCGGACCACTAATTCATAGTAATTGAACGTCTGTAATTAATTCAGATAGTTAATTACTCATACTGTCAAAATTAAACTGTATATTCAAACAAAGAGAAATAATAATTTTTTTATTTTTTTAAAATGCTTGAAGAAATTCTATATCGGTTTAATTAATAACCAGTATAATAAATATTTTCGACTTACTAACATCGATTCCAGTGGAAGCTAGCAGCGGAGCATGACCAGTTTTATGTTGGTCTTACGAGCAAACCACGGTTGAAATGTCAATAGGAGTGCTTGACTGTTTTGTAGTCTAGACGTCACACGTGATCTGTGCAGGACTCGGGACAGAAGGTCTCGACCTCTCTCTCTCCCGGTTTTGGAGGTGGTGGAGTTCATGTGTTGGTGGAAGAAGAAGCATTCTTCTTCTTATATAAGCCACCAAATGGGCTCGTGGGCCTAACATGCCTTACAAATCCATTTCATTCCTAACCCAATTGGGCTTACCAATTGGTCTCGATTCATCATCCCAGTTCACACCTTGATTAACCGAATTTGCTTCTCCTCAATTGGGCTTTCCAATTGGTCTTGGTTCACAGTCTCGGTTCACACATCGACCGGCCGGATTCAGTTCACCCGTTATTGGCGGACTACTTTTTCCAACATCTCCCATTCGCACATGACGATACCTTAACTCGTCATGTATCATGATGAAACTAATTTAAATCATGATGAAGATCTCTTGTCATACAGGCAAATAGATCGCGACCAGCATACGATGAGAGCGTAAATGCTATACACCTGTTAGGATTATATAACAGCTCATATCTCAATCCTGCTAGAAGGCGTCTCTTGTAGAGCAGCTCCTTTCTACCAAAGTGTATGTAACAACAGCATAAACTGTTGAAAACGTATGCCTTCTCCTAGTTCGTAACCACACAATCGCTGCTTTCAAATTACGCGATCTCACGAAAGCTTTACTCATAGTTCACACATCATGTGCCACGCTATATGAAAGTCGACTAAGCAAGCTTTTGAGACTAGTGCGAATGCGTCTAGAAACAAACTTCTCCTCTTACACCAGAAAACCCACATAGCTAAGTTTACTTTGTTCGTTATGCTCTAGGGCTCAATGATATTGTAATCTATTTGATTAAATAAAATGAAGCATTATTTTATCTATTTATTATTCTTGTGCATAGTTAACTTGATAAAATGTTCATGAATGGTTATTCTACTTAAGTTAAATCAAATATGTGATTTGGTAGTAGAACCTTAAGATTCGAAAGAATAACATTCTAAATTATCCTTAGTCGATTGTTATCATGAGAGTGATAACAAACTAAGACCATTATGTTCTCTGTAAGATGACCGTGTTCTACAAGGTCATGGGATATAGAGAGTATAAATACATGTTAGGGAATATTGTATTGGATCGATCCATTCATGAGAATACTACATGGTTATATGTCATAAGTAGTTCTCATGCAATGCTTATACTGGAAATCCTTAGACCTAAAATCGTTGTGGATTCTAGGTGAGGATTAGTATACTTTGACCATTTGCCTAATGCCTTATGTAACTGGGGGCAAGTATGGACTTGATTGGGTATGCTAAGAATCATGCTAGAAACATGAGTGAAGTGAAGGGATTGCTACTCTCTCATAAGAGAGAGAAGATATCACCGACCAGTTGATAAATGACACTGAGTAGTACATAACCATGCCCAAATGAAATGATAAAAGATTTATTATTTATTTAATTGAGTCAATATCATTTAGAGATTAATAATTTTTTTAGCAACAAATGAGGGTGACATGTTCCATGCCTCATGCTAATCATGATATCGAAAGATAAAGGATTGTATAAGGTTGGAATTAGGTTTGTTGGTTCCAGTCGACATTCATTCAATTTGGGTAGTCACTACGTCTTGCTAGAGGGCCCTAGTGATTTATGAGTACTAATGTATATTAAAATCATTGCCAATATTGAATGAACCTACAGGATCACACACGAAAGATCTGGAACGAGTTTTATCTCTCTTCTTGCAATTAGGTCAAATGTTGACTTAAGGTGCATAGGTGAATTTTGGCTACGGTTAGTATGGGTTAATTATATAATAATTCGGCCCATGACATGTTTAATTAATTAATCATGGATTAATTGGTTAAATAAAGGTCCAAATAGTGTAAGAAAATTAAGCTCAATGGCCATATCTTAAAAGTTATGAGCCTTTCCCTTTAAAGTAGGAATTAGACTTCCTAACCCAAATGGAGAAGTGTGGCCGGCCATGACATGATTTATTAGGATTTTTGGAGACATCCTAACCCTAATATGATCACCCAGACACTATATAAATACCTAAGGTGTGATGCTACATCTAACCCTAATTGAGTTGGTATTTTCGGCTCTAAGAGAACACATCCTAAACTAGCATTGCCAAACCCTATATTCATCATTAAAGAGTGTTTAATTTAGTGCTAGCACACCTTAACTCATTCTAGTATAGATCTAGTGTGTGTGAAGTAGAGATCTTAGTCTTAAGGCTAAGGTTCTTACATAGCTTGGAGCAAATCTAAGGAGTAAGGGTTCATCCTTGGTAAAGGTGAACTAGGGCTCTTGGTGAATAATCAAATCTGATTCGGC
>CAODLS010032077.1:0-13937 GCA_948243855.1 Flueggea neowawraea | reverse complement strand
ATTAAATAATGAGTTAAACGAGTGAAAAAACCAAAGCAACCAATTTGGCCACAAGCTCGAAACTAATGCGGATCTAGAACATGCAATTCAAATCTCCCAGTAACAAATGCTTCCCAAAAATTCTTAACTAATCAATCTATTCATGTCTACAAATAACATGCATCCCACAGCCACAATATCAAGAACTCGATGAAAAAATTTAAAATTCACCCTAATTTACCCCTACCCCACACTTAAATTTTGCATTGTCCTCAATGCAAAGAATTAAACATATAAGGCAAAAGGGAAAGGAATAAATTAGAGAGTTTTGGAACTTCCTGAAATTAGGTCCCCAAAGATGAGTCTTGGCGAGAATTGCATCCAAGCTATGAGAGTCCCTTGTAAAACACAAAAACAACTAAAACCAAGTATCAACTAAGGTAAAACAAAATATGAAAATGAAAAAAAAAACTAAAGGAAACAAAATGAAAACCAAATTCAACTAAACCAAACTTGGGTTGCCCCCCAAGAAGTGCTTCTTTAACGTCATGAGCTAAACGTTAGTGCATGACCAATCATAGAGGCTTGTAGACATTGTACAAAGCATTCGCACCAACTCCTTGTACCGGCTTGCTAGACCGAGTCACCTCCTTATTCTTGACGCACCATATGAAATGACACGTCCCTATGGATTTCACTTATGGGGTGGTGACTCATGCTCCAGTTTCTTAGCTTTACGCCTCCGAGTCTTGTGCCTCTTTTTCTTCACTTTAGGCACTACTTCATGGACCTTCGGTGCAGCACATAACTCTATCTTCTCAGGTACCTGCACCACACCAGAACAAACAACCTCTGCAACCGAATGTGAGTCAGAATGGTGTTGAATCTTAGAGTCCTTAATTTGAACAAATTCATCTCCGACTCTAAGTGTCAACACCCGATCATAAACATCAATAATGGACTTAGTAGTAACTAAGAAAGGGCGCCCTAGAATCAATGGTGTTTTCAGACTACTCATCATATCAAGAATCATAAAATCAATAGGACACGTTAAACCTCCTATCCTAACCACTGCAATCTCTACAATGCCTCTAGGATACACAACAGACTTATTATCTAAATGCATCGGCACCCTAGATGGTGTGAGTTCTCCTAAATCTAACTTTTCAAAAACTTCATATGACATCACATTCACACTAGCTCCTAAATCAGCTAATGCATTTTCAATATGTAAACTACCAATATAGAGAGGGACAAAGAAACTCCCTGGGTCCTTTGATTTTGCGAGTAGCTAGGTGATGTCCGAGGTAGCTCAGCATTCTCTTCCTTCTCAACTTTGACCAAAGGTTGTTGCTACTCTGTTTCAGTGGTCGGCTTCTCCCTGGCACAAGTGGCCATATTGACTTTCTCCCTTCTAACAAGTACTGCAGGATATGGAATCCAAGGCTTATACTCTCTAAGCACCCTTTTCGTCTCAGTCTTAAGCTCATCCACTGTATTTGCCTCAACATTCTTCGCCAGAGCCTCTTCCTCTTTCTTGCATCCATCCCCTCCACTTACAAAGATAGCATTCACATGCTCCCTCAGGTTTGTTTCAGTGTTGCTTGGTAGGAAACCCGGTTGCCTTTCAGATAGCAGCTTAGCTATCTGACCAACTTGATTTTTCACATTGTGGATAGATGCGTCCAGATTCTGAATTGAAGCCCCTTGGTTCATTAATGTAGTCTCTATTTGGGTGAACCGCTTTTCTGAGGTCTCGATATATTTGCTCATTAGGTCATCCATGTTAGACTTCGCTGTTTGCTGAGGTTGCTGAAAACAAGGTGGGTGAGTCTGTCTTTGTTGATTTGAACCTCCCCATGAAAAATTTGGGTGATTTCTCCACCCTGGATTGTAAGTGTTGCTGTAGGGATTGTTCTGAAGACTGCTCTCATGTCCCATATAGCTCACATTTCCCACACCATCCTGAGTTCCTTGACCATCAACATACATTGCTTGTTGTGCTTTAGACAATCCATCAATTTACTTGCTCAGAGCTTTAACGTGCTGAATGCCACTGATAATTGTTCATAACCATTTCTTTAATCAACTCCTATGCAGCCTCTAGTGTCTTATTGTTTAGGGTACCTCTTGCTGCAGCATCAATCATTTGTCGAGTCTCATGGTTCAAACCATTGTAAAATGTTTGAACCTGTAGCCAGGTTGGTAACCCATGATGCGGACATTTCCTCAACAACTCCTTGAACCTCTCTCATGTATCATAGAGAGACTTAGACTCAATCTATGCATAAGACGAGATGTCATTCCTCAACTTTGTAGTCTTGGCAGGTGGGAAGTATTTCAATGAGAATTTCTCTGCCATCTGCTCCCATGTAGTAATAGAACCCCTCGGCAAAGAATTCAGCCATTGCTTTGCCCTTCCTTTTAGTGAGAAAGGGAACAATCTCAACCTTATCTCATCATTGGTGGCCCCATTGATCTTGAATGTATCGCAGATCTCTAGAAAGTTGGCCAAATGAGCATTTGGATCCTCGTCTTGCAACCCATCGAACTGCACCAACTGTTGCACCATCTGAATGATGTTCGGCTTGATTACAAAATTGTTGGCCGCTACAGCTGGTCTCACTATGCTAGAATATGTCCCCATCAAATTCGGTCTAGCATAGTCTGACATGGTCATTGGCTGAATCATCGGATTTTCCTGAACAACCCTGTCAGGAGGTTGTTCTCTCTGCATCTGCTCATTATCCTCTTTTGCTCCCCTTTCCATTTCAATCTCCTCTTCCCTTTGTCTGAGTCTATTTCTAAGGTTTTGCAATGTCGTTCTCTCAATCTCAAGATCCGCCTCAATCAACCCCAAAGAATTTCTTCGGGTCATATACTAACACAATCTTGAGAAAACAGACAAAAACAAACCAAAGCGTAATTTCGAACAAATAGACAAAAGCAAACACGAAAAGGAGCAATGAAGTACAAAAATAACAATAAAAATAAATAAAATTAAACAAAACAGAGAAAATAATAAACTAAAATAAAATAACAATGACTAGATTAATAAAATCAAAGCTTTCCTAATATCCTAGTCCCCGGCAAAGGTGCCAAAAACTTGGTATGCTCTTCGGCCTACACCTAGAGATTAAGGCAAGCATACCTATCGCCTATAGCAAGTGGACCTATGAGTATCGAGTGTCATATCTCACAGAGACTAAAAGTGCTAGCTACTCACCTTCACTCTATTATCTAGCCTACAAAATAAATGATTTTGAATATATAAAATAAATAAACTAAACAATCGCAAACTCAAATTAAACGGTAGAACAAGAGATGGGAAAATGTCACCTAGACGTTGAATCCCCCTAGACCGAATTAAGTGACAAGGACTCGTTATTTAGACAACTATTCAGGTAATTGGACCGTGAAAATTCCTAAGGTATATTAACCTCTCTCTCGAGTTAGCTAATGCCTAACGACTAGGTTGATTAACCGGAATCTCTTCCTAATTAAAACCCCTACCGTTGCTTTACCACTCTGCTCTATGAATTTTGCTATTAGGTTTGACCCTAATCCGAAGGATTTATGTCGAACTATCTCTAGGTTTGCATGCAACTCCTCTCAATTATGAACAATCTATCATACACAGAATCTTTCGATTGCACATGCATGAATCAATCAGGGAATCGATAGGCTAGCAACAATCAATTCAACCATACACAATATAAATCATAATTGAGTCTCAATTCCAATAATAATTGAATGACTAACAATCAATAAATCACAATAACAGTCTAGGTTTCATCGCATCTAAGCGTACAAAGCAATTAGTTCATGCTATTTGAGAGAGATACAACAAGATCGAAAACAAAGCCAGAGACAAAAGAAAAACCCATCATGAATCCTTCAATATTTCTCTTGATTCCTTCATTCTTGATGCCAATTTAGTTTTCCTGATGTTCCCCACGTTCTCTGGCCTCCAACTGATTTTTTTGCGTCTAAAAGTCGGCTCCCTCTCTTTTATTATCGAAACCCACTTAAATAGGCGATTTAGGGCGTCTGAGGTGAGACACAGGCACGGCCACGGTCGTGCCCAAGCTGTCCCATCCTGTGCTGCCAAAAACCAACAAATCTGCGGCTTTCCATAAGACACGGACACGGGTTTTCATCCGTTTCTTAGGCCCTTCCGTCTGTGTCCATCACAAATTGTCTATGTCCATCAGTTTTCAACTTCCAGTGGAGTCCACAGCCTCCTCCACGGCCATGATTCATTCCATGGGAATGGCCACGGCCGTGGACAGAAATTTCTATCTGTGGATGCTCCGTTGTGTCACAGTTTTGCTTCCTCAAGTCTCCCACGGACGTGTTTCATGCATCCTAGGTCGTGTCTCACTCCAAAGGCCTCAAATGTCATCGTTCAAGCCCCGTTTCAACTTGTTTTCCTTCGATTCATCAAGACAACATAAATTAACCTGAAAATCACAATATAAAGCATGAAAGTATCAAAACTAATGACAAACGCTCAATTCGTATTCAAAATAATATAATTTAATACACATAAATATGTATGAATATGCGTTTATCAGAAATGCTTAAGTATTATTCCAAAACCGTAATTTAAAAAAAAAAACTAAAAAAAGAGCTCTAAAAATCATCTGGGCCTCCAAAAAGGCCCCAAACAACATTTTTAGGCCTAAAACTAGGCCGTTACTTTGAAACAAATATAAAATGTTGAACGAGTTTCGATTTGATATATTATGGATCTCGTGGTTGGACCCAAGTCAAAAGTTATGGTCTCTCAGAAACTCTCGACTTTGCTGGTCCACATCAACTTTTTAATGTGTTGACATAATATAAACCATTAAATTAAATTTAAATAATCTAACAATACCTAAACCATTTAAATACTTCAAATAGATAACTATAAAAGCACCATAGCTAGATCTGCCAGTTGGTGGCGGAATGGTGCAAAGGTTTGGCGCCAAAATGGGTGCAAGCATTGACTTTATTGGTAGTTTTCTTGCTAGCGAGAACATAAATCAGCAACAAATTCGTCACTAGTTAGCGTCATTTTTTTGCCGCAATTTTCATGTTTCTTTATACTTGCAAGCGTATAAATACATCCACCCTTCAGCTTAAAGCAACTCACAACTCTTGACACTATATCTCATCTCTCTCAAGAAATTCTTCCTAGCCAGCATCCTCAAAGTGTCTGGCCACCAAATTAGCCCACTTTTTTAGAATTTATTCAATTTGTTAGTAAAGTTTTAGTATAAATTTTTAGTTTTTTTTTGCAAACCTAGTATACGCTTCTATTTTAGACATTTAGAATTAGCAGGACTTGGAAGATGCAGCTTGAAATAACCCAATACTAACTGTGTTGAAGCAAACATGTATAGGTATTAGGCTTTCAAAGTTTTGGTAAGCACAAACAACTAAACACGAGCAGTGGTACAGAGGATTACTTATTTATTAGTTTGATATCCAATAGGTGATGAAATGGCCCTAATGGATCAAGTCACCACTTGTCTAGACAAGCCGAAGAATAAACTCGATTTGCAAGGCAACTTGATTTGAGGTTTTCCTCTTATTTGCGATAGTTTAAGATGATAAATATGTTGGCTGAAATTTATGCTTTAACTTTATGTGCAACAGTATTGCTTCTAAGTATGACCATAAATTTGGAAAACGATTTTGATTGCCGACTAAAATTTATGATTAGCACATCAGTCATTAAATGATACAACATACCAGAAAGCTTGAGGTAGTACTTTTACTTCAAGCTGTTGTAACTGATGTGAATTAGTGTGATATTTGCTATTTGATTGTGTTTCTGGTTGCCGTGTTGTCTGCTTGTAGTTGTAGTGGCTTACTAGACAAGGGAATTGAATTTTTTCATTCAGTGAGCCAAAATTATGGCATAAATCCAAATGTCGCGCAATACACTTGTATGGTTGATCTTCTCGGTAGAGCTGGACGCCTCACAGAGGGGTAAAATTTAATAAAATACATGCCTTTTGAACCATCTGCCGCAACTTGGGGTGCTTTACTTGCTGGAAGCAGGATCCATGGCAATATTGAGTTAGCTGAGAAGGCTGCTGCCGTAATTTTTGAACGAGAACCAGATAATGCAGGAATGTATGCTCTCCTTTCAAATTTATAAGCTGCTTCTGGAAGGAGGCAAGATGCGGGCAAAATTTGGAAATGATGAAGAAAGGCATGAAGAAAGTCCCTGGATGTTGTTGGCTTGAAGCGCAAAACAAAATCGATAAGTTCACCGCTGGGGACTCATTGCACCCAGAGAGAAGTAAAATATACGAATTTTGAGAAGAGATGGATTCGAGAATGAAGCAGGAGGGATATGTGCCCTCCACAAATTCGATTTTACATGAAATGGAAGAGGAAGAAAAGGAACATATGATTATGTATCACAGTGAAAAGTTAGCTGTGGTTTACGGCATTCTGTCCATACGTGCTGGCAGATCTATTCGAATTGTGAAGAATTTGTGAGTGTGTGAAGACTGCCATAATGCCATTAAATACTTGTCAAAGATTACGGGAAGGTTGATCACCCTAAGGGACAATCACCGATTTCATCACTTCAACAGGAGCTCATGTTCTTGTGGTGATTATTGGTAACATCAGTTCAAATCTTCGAATTTTCTTTTTTCCTTGAAAGTAAATAAATTTCAGTCGATGCAAACCCATAGGTAGTTACATTTCATAGTAAGTTCAGGAGATGGATCAATACAATAGCCACCCAATATGAGGAGGCTTTATGTCAAATAGGAGAGTAATTTTGTACTCTGTTAATAATTGAAAGTGAAATTTCTCTCATATGCAAAACCCGCTGGAAAATTAAGTTGTCAGAACTACGTGCGAAAAGTGACACAATGATATGATGATATTCATTGTCCTATCAGCTTGCATAGTTTCACTTCATTGCATAATTCTCTCCGACTTTCTTCGCTAGCTTGGGTTAATCACGTATACTTTTATGTTTTCTGGTTGTTTTATCTGTTGCTATTTGGGGGGGGGAGGAGGGGGGAGTCAATATAGGATTTGCGTGTTGAGTTCTACAGCGGAAACTTACAGTCCTTATGACAGGTAAAGTTCTCCAGCACCAGTATACTAACCATTGAATTTTTATCTAGTAAATCTGAAAAATAAATGGTCTCATTAATTCCTAATGTGTTATTACCATATATCTATATACTTGCCTTATATTACTATAACAGAGTATCTTATATTCAATGAGCTTTGTTGAATTCAGATTCATACATGTGCAAGGTTCTTGCTTTGATAGTGGTAGTCACAGGTTGATGGAGTTTGCTTGGTACAGTTCGGGAATATTGTTCCTCTCTTGATGGAACAGATTCTCACCTATATCAAGCAAACTTGACCCGTCTGTGAACATGTGTATTTTGTTTCTCCAGAGAGTTTCTCTCTTTCTTGGTAGCGGCTGGAGGATAACTTTGTAGCAGTCGAGAATATTTGATCGTTGACACCTTTCTTCTCCATGGGGACGTGTTCTTACCTGTATCAAGCAACCTTACCATCTGTAAGCATTTTTACTAGGTTTTTCATGCAATAATTATTTATCATTTTTACTCTTTAAAATAAAACTGATTTTTTCATTTTCAATTCTTAAATTGTTCAACTTTTCATTTATGTTAGGGACTAAAAGTAATTCAAAATAATAGTTTATAAATGAATTAAACTGGTCATATGTGTATAAGGACTAACAATTCATCTTGTTAATATTCAAGAACCTTTCCATTGTGTTTTTGTAGACAGCTTCTTGCTTTTTGGTATTGGTCACAGGTGGATTATTTTTGATATTTTGCAATGTATATTTTGTTACCATGTTCTAAATTTAAAGGATGTTTTCTACGTAACGCAACATTACAATTTTATTTCACTAGTAAATTCTACACGCGTGTTGCACATGTAGTTTTTGTTGTTGTAAATTGAGATAATAAAATGTAATTTTATTAGTTACTAAAAATAATAATTTTTCATGATAGTAAAATGAGGCAATAGATAGTAATTAGTATAATACATAAATATATCTAAATTTTGGAATTCGAAACAAAACAAGTAATTTAATATGTTGATTTTTTTTTCTTAAAAAAATTATTGGCATGTTGTCTTCATCTTCATCCTTTTGTTTAGACTTGTTACCGGTTTGGGAACCACCGGTTCCGATTCAGGAACTGTCGGTTTCGATTTCTGGTTTCGGTTTTGACAAGTTCAACCGCCGGTTCCGGTTCGGTTCCCTCTTTTTTTAAAAAAAATTATTTTTAATCCGCTATTTTATCCCGTCAATTTTTTTCCGGTTTTTAAATTTTATTATATTCAATAATTAATTATAGTACCAATAATGCATTGTATTCCAAAGATTTTCTTAATAATTTTCAAACAAAATAACTATTCTACTAGTAATTACATCACATAATTTTGAACAAAATTAAAAAAAAAAAACTCATTAAAATTTATTAAATGTAATGAAGTAAAAAAATAACTAAATTAAAATATAGTAAAAAATTAGAAGGAATTTGAAAAATGTAATTGCAAAAAATAACTTTGAGAAATATAGAAAACGTAATTACAATAATAAAATATATAAATAATTAATAAGAGAAATTTAGAGCAAAATAAATTTTTGAGAGACTGGGAGTATAAAAGACATTGAGAGAGAAGAAATAGTGTGAAATTGATAGGAATGAGGTAGACATATTTATAGAGTTGAAAAAAAATAAAAAAGGAAAATGGCGGTTCGAATTGCCAGTTCAACAGACGGATTGAAGCGTCGGTTCGACAGTTTCTAGAGGGATGGAACCGGAACCTAAATCGTCCCTTCCTGTTTTGGTCGGCCAGTTTTGGTTCCGGCTTTGACCGGTCCGGTTCCTGTTCAGTTTGTCGGTTCTGATTCAAATTTTACATGTCTACATTTGTTTTTGGCACCTTTTTTTCCTTTTTTTTTTTGCGATGCATTAGCTTCCCACTATTTGTATGCTTCACATTCAACTTTGTTTTTATCTCTTTGATGGATTTGTCATTTTTAGTTTTATTTTTTGTCCTTTTGTCACGAGTTGTTATATCTTATTTCATAACCTGAATTTCTTCAAAAATGTTGTCTTTAATGTCAACTTTTGATTTTCCAACATTCTTGGATTTCACTTTATTGTTATTCTTCCTTGTATATTTGACTTTAGCTATTGGCTCTTCTTCAACAGTTTGAATTTATTGTGCGATAAAGTTGTTAGTCTTTTGAGAAGCATATTTGGAAGATATTAGAAATATGTATTCTTTATCTTGGCACGATACTAATCTTTTGTAGAGTTTTATTTTGTATGTCATTTTCCTATTTACAATTGGTTTTGTTTAGTATTGGTATAATTAAAAATTTCAATGTCAATGTAATTGAGTTAATTGTATTGATAAATTACCTTAGTTGTGGAGTCAATATAAGTTTGTACATGACACTTTAGAAGATAAAATGCTTAATTAAATAGTCATTTCACGTGATGTGTTACATCTGTGACTTGTAACCTTAACTAAAACCTGCACAAGTATTATTATGCATAATAGAAGTTAGTTTATATAATTTTGGATGTGTAAGTTTATTACTATTTTCTTTTTGAAGTTACCTAGATAAGTAAGAGGTGTTCTCTTTACAAGTTTTGCAGTATTTTTTTTTTTGTCTTCTAATATTTTCTTCTTGGAGCATTTTTTCATGTGCAATGTCATGGTTCTTATTTGTTGATTATTGATTTGATATTTGCTTGGAATGTAACTTTGCACTACAATATTATTGAAAATTGAGTGATGTTCTAAAATTTGTAAACAATATGTAGTCCATTAATAATTTACCTGATAATTTCATCCAAAAATACTTGATGTTCTAAAATTTGTAAACAATATAAAAAAATTTTTCCATTTTTTTTGTCATGGCGTTGAAACTCTAACGTATAATTGAAATTAAAACAGAATATTTCTAAACTCATTAGTAATGCTAGCTAAACAAGAAGTCACCAATTTGTTTGATTGGCATCTCGCAAGTGCATGAGAGTCGATTATAGTAATAAAAATCTTAGGAGTACCTTAGGGTATCATATCCACAGGGAAATGGTTTAATTGTGATGAAGAAATAAAGTAAAAACAAATAAAAATATCAAATTGTTGTTTTGGGGGTTTTTGTAAATAATAGCAAGCAAGAAATTTAAAACAAGAAAGTCAATAACAAGAAAATGTTAGGGCATTCGAGATGAACCCAAAGATCTTGTTGCCTAATGAATGAAAATTGTGTTTTACAAAATGGGTGCGAGTGTTCTCTCCACGTAAATCGCTCAATGCCTCTCTCAAGGTCATTCAAGTGGTACCTACACTTCTTAGGAGAGTCATTTCGGCCTCACCTGAACAAATGAAGCCTATTATGTTCATTGGAGGATTTCATTGAACTCCTTGTAGGCACCAAGTATTCCTACTCTAATACACTACAAGCTTTGTACTTGTAAACTTAACCCAAGCTTCATATTTCAATTCATCACTCAGGCTTGTCAAAAATAACATTATGGTGACCAAACACAATATGATTCAATTCATTACAAGTTATAAAATCAATCACCGTCAATAGATATAGCAATAAAGGCACAAATAACAATAGATATAACAATGAAAACACAAAACACATGATAGTCATTCATTAAAGCAACATCAATCCAAGGTCTACATCTCTAATACCCGAATAAGAGTTTAAGCTAACATATTTACAAAACAAAGCATAAAACTAAAAATAGAAATGCTAAACATAATTTTCAAACAAATAAAAAGAAGATACAAGGAAAGAAAAAGCTTTTCTCAATTGATGACAAAAGGCCTCCTCAATTCTTCCTCTATTTCTTCTTCATTTCTTGAATCTTCCTTGGAGAATGGATAAGAGAATGATTCTCTCTTTCTTTCTTGAATGTGCAAGTCCAAGGATGCCAAAAATGGGGTGGATGAGGTGTATTTATACCCCTCTTAGTCCCCCAAAAACCATAGCAACATTCTCCCAAAAATGCTCATTGCATGTGTCTTAGTCCCTACTTGACAGCTTTTTACACGGAGCTATTTTTGGCCACTTCTAGAGTGACATGGCTATGACAAATGAGTGTCACGACCATGACACTTTTTTGCCACATTTTTCTCATTTTGTTTCTCACGGCCGTGACAAATGAGTGTCACGGCCGTGACACTTTTCTGCACCATAAAACATTCATTTTCTTCATGCTTTCTTGAGTTTACTTGGAGCCTTTCCATTTTGAATCATTTCTCCAGCTTTTTCAACTCATTTTCTTCTATTTATTTCATCTTACAAATATTATAAACATTATATAAATTTCACCATAAAAGCATAATTTATAGGATAAAAATATAAACATTCTTGCTTGATTAATAATGTAAATTTATGACACATCATTGTTCAAAACTATGCATGTTATATCAAACTCGTGATCATCTACTAATTACTACTTAGAATGCGATAATGTTTTAAAATTTTGATATATGCTTATCCAATCCTAAACATATGATATGTTAGCTCCAATTTTCATAGTAATTGATTTCTAATAATTCTCTCTCTTCCTTTTAAGAAAAATGGCTTCCACAAATAAAGAAGATAAATATAGGACAATAGAGGCCTTACAAATTGAAAAATGAAAGATCTTTTTTTTATTGTTTCTCTAAATATTGTGGCCGAAATTTTTGACCCTTGTTAATAACATAGATTTTGATTTTTTTTCAAGATTAAATTGACAATTATAGTTGTTTGTAATATTTACCTCTTCATCCATCAAAATCAAGTTCATGTATTTTTGGTTTTTTTAGAGTATTCTTCTCCACCTTTACTAAAACTATAACTCTCATAGTACATTGTTTGTCTCCAATTTGCAAGGTCTCTATTGTATTGTATTTGTCTTCCTTACTTATTTGTGGATGGCATTTTTTTCCTAAAAAGAAGAAAGAGAATTATTAGAAATTAATTATTATGAAAATTGCATTTAGCAGATCATACGTTTAGGATTAGATAAGCATATATCAAAATTATAAAACATTGTTGCATTCTAAGTGTCACGACCCGTTTTCGAACCATGACCGGCATACAAGGCGAACAGTCTATAGAAGCCTGGTCCATCTCGTACAAGCCTCGGAATACAGAAACAAATACCCAAATACTACTTATTAGCCGGCTTATTAGTCATATTAAAACAGTTTAACAAAAACTAAGTTTTTGGAATGATATCCTCGTATATTAATAAAATAAAATCAGGATATCAAATCACTAAATAGTTTAAACAATAAATACATGTATCAGGACACAGATCCATAACCCACTACTTGGTGTGGAGTATCCAACATAATAAAAACTGGGGCTCGAACAATAAGGCTCTCACTGCTGACAAGGTACCTCACTGAGCACGGAAGATCGAACGATCACTAACAAGGGCACCCAAAAGATGAAGTAAAAAGAAACAAGGAAAAAGAAGGGGATAATAATCCAGTGAGGGATAACACTCTAGAGCGGTTCCAGACCTCACAAAAACCGTTTTGAAAACCCTTCAAATATACCACATGCAAATATAAGTATATGTACGTATACACACTATATAGAAAATAATAATATTTTTGAAAACCCTTTCAAAATCTTTCGCAAACAAGGCAGACAACGGACAATCACCCGAATTAATTAAATAAATAAATAGAATAAGAATATTTAATTTCCAAAATTCGAAATAGCCAAAATATTTTCCTTCAAAGTATTTTTTGAAAGTCGTGTTTATCTTTCCAAAATATTTTCAGAGAAAAATACCAAGGTTTAACAGGACTAGAATCAAATATATAGAGTCAATCAGACTCGATAATAGCCACTTAGGCAATGATTAGTAACTTAGGCACCATGGTGTAGCCACTAAAGCTAGTATAAGTCACTTAGGCACAGAGTATAGCCACTTAAGCAAATGATACAATACCAGTGTATCAAAACTAGACTATAGTTGGGTGTCCCAAATCAAAATATTTTTCCAAAAACATATTGAAATATTTATTTAAAATATTCAGATAGATAGCATACGAAACAGACAAACTATTCACCAAAATATATCAACGTTCAGACAAAATATTTATTACAAAATACATTTGATTTTTTAGAAACAAGGTCTTTAGTACGAAACTTCACTTATTTTAAAACAAAACAATTGTTTTAGAAAATATTTTTAAATCCAGAAGAACATTTTCCACAGAGTATATCTTGAAATCCATAACAAAATGTTTATTCCCGCCATTTGTAATAAATATTAAAACATAATATTTATTTTCAAAAACCATCAAAATTCCCAAAGAAAATTTATTTTTCACAACAGAGAATTTTCACATAGATCGGATTTTTAATATTTCCTATCCTTTAATTATTCTAGATTACATGTCAAATCCAGATGTGTAAAAAACATATAAGTTTAGAAGACACAGCCTATGTGTCTAAAGCTGTCATCTACTCACTTGGACACTAAGCTAATAATCCAATCAAGGTCCACTAGTGAATGACTAGTCACCTCAGAAACTGAACAGAGCTGATTACAAAAACGGATTACAATGGAGTTAAATATTGTACTGTAGCAAATACAGAATATGTATGTAATGTAGATATTCGCCCCACGACGACGAAAAATCCTATTGCAAAAGAATATCTAACACTCTGGCCGAAAATCATATCTCAAACTATTAAGTCCCTCAAAATCTCTGAAATTGCAAAATTATTCCTAAATTCTCAAAATTACAATTCTGATCCCACACATGTCAAATATTAACTTTAGTCCTCCATGAAAATTGCACATCAGTCCCTGCGGCATAAAACTGTATTAAAAAATTCCTAAAACTCCACAAACACGTTCCAACCAACACCCAACATGTCCAGCCACACAAATCAA
>CAODLS010031885.1:0-22223 GCA_948243855.1 Flueggea neowawraea | reverse complement strand
TATTAAATCTTATTTAACACATAAATCATAAAACCCTAAATTATTATTGATCAATCAAATTAACCATCTTAATAATTCAATCACTATAAAGAGAGAACATTTGCAACCAATCCAATTCGTTCTTGTGTGTGACCCAATAGGCCCACTCAAAATTGGTAATGGGCCTTGTCCCAAACCTTTGGGCCCAAAGTCCATAATCGGTATCTAGTAATACAATATGGCAACCCAAACTTGAGTGGATGTCGGTGATCCGAGTTAACCTTTCACAATATGATATTTAGTCCTTTTTGTCTCACGATATCTCATCTAAGCATAAGTCATGATCAAATATCAACCTTATATTTCTTAGCATGCTTCTTGATCTCAAGTAGATTGATATAACAAATGAAATTGATAAAACCCTTTATCAATTGATTCGAGTATGCATACATTCCATCAATCATACTCATCTAGTGGCCAATAGATTTCACTCTTCATAATAAATCCATCACTTTCACTATCACTCCTCTACATGATTCATGACATATCAAATCATAGCCATTTTTTGTTACCCTGTTACAGATAATGTTTGACTAAGTCAACACATGTGATTGTTCATGTAGGAGTCGATAGTAAGTTTGAGTCAGAGGACTCAAACATCACCACTGAAAGAAAGCTACTTTGTGACAACAATCCATAAGTGCTTTCATAGCGGGCCAGTCCAATACATGTTCCCCAACATGTATCTATGTTCCAAGTTGATATCTTATATCCATAATCAGTAAAACGTGATTATCCACTCAGCAACATATTAATCTTAATTCATTATCATTCACATGATAATAATCGATTAGGGACATTCAGAATAGTATCCCTTTAATCCTTATGGTTTTACTATCAAGTCACACACTTGATGGTATAAGGAAGAATAAACCATTCATGGAGTTTTATCTTCATAAAACAAATAATATTTCATAGAAATAAAATGCCTCATTTTATTAAACAAACCAAATGACAATTTATACATGATTGGACTAGGGCACAAAACTAACAGCCATTGCGCAAACGTGTCTAAATGTATCCACACGAACGAGCTTTCTTGGATCGGTCTCGTGTACTAGCACGTGAATCTCTATTCTAGCCTCACAAATTCTCTTCTCTCTTTTGATGTGGAAATTCGGCCTTGCCCTTAAAAAGCATTCAGAAATTCGGCCTTGTGTATGTACACACACACACACACACACATATATATATATATATATATAGAGTTGTGTGAAACCCTAGTATAAGTTTGCTAGGTTTCTTCTTACTTGTCCTACAAGTATAAGAACTCCATATCGCACAAGAATTAAGGTTCCCACAAAATAGGAATGTGCAGAATTTTTCCTAACCCTCCTATGGCCACACACTCCTATTTTTTTAGGAAAAATTCTGGACATTCCTATTTTGTAGGACCCTAATTCTTGTGTGATATGGAGTTCTTATACTTGTAGGATAAGTAAGAAGAAACCTAGAAAACTTCTACTAGGGTTTCACACAACTCTATATATGTGTGTACATACACAAGGCCGAATTTCTTAATGCTTTTTTAGGGCAAGGTCGAATTTCCACATCAAAGGACAGAAGATAATATGTGAGGCTAGAATAGATTGACGTACTAGTACACGAGACCGATCCAAGCAGGCTCGTTCGTGTGGATACTTTTAGAAATGTTTGCGAAAAGGTAACGTCAGAGAAAGCGGATTTGGTTTTGAATACTAAAAGTTACACTAACACTCCATTCAGTTGATCATTTGAGCATTGGTTTTAAGGTAAAAAACCTAACCCTAATCGTGTATGTTGATGTGCATGGATCATTGGTGGAATTCTAGGTTTTAAAGATCAAAATTTTTTGTTATTTCCACTACCATGTATGTTTATGAATGTCATAAAATTAGTCACGAATTCCAACGGTGGTATCAAATACACTTGCACCATCAATATAGACGATTTTACTTTTATGAGATATAATAGTGATGATTGTTGAATTCAACCATGTTTTTATCGTATTGTTTCTGAATTAATGGTGATTTATTAGGCATTCATTTAGCAAGATAAAATTGAGAATTTTATTTATGATGGCCGAATATGCATGGTTAATGTGCAAAGGTTGTTAAGAATCATCCAGAAAGCCGTCTAGGGTTTTGTATGTGCTGTTTGTATTGAGATTACAAATAACGGACTGAATTATAATTTGATTATGAAAATCAAGTATTAATGAGATTAATAAAGATAGGGGTTTAAAAGTTAGCGCCTCGTCTCATGAGCAATGTGAATTACAAAGCTCCATCGCAACCGGCTTGCGAAGCCTCTTTACACATCCAACGTTTAATCAATGTAGATTTTAGATTACTTGAATGATGTTTATGTGTGTATATAATCTGATCATATTATTTGAATGATAATTCAAAATGCATGGTGCATGACATAGCCCAATTAGCCCAATATGATTGGTTTATTATTGTTCATTATAATAGTTTGACGAATGGGTCAATTTTAATTTTGATTTTTTTGGCAAATGTGCCTATTTTCTTTTAGAATAGTTTAGTATAGAATTTTATACAATGTATGTAAAAGAAGATGGAGGTCGTTCAAAGCAATAAAGATTGAAGGCCATTTCTTGCAATGAAGATGGAAGACCACCCTAGGTTGACCCTTGATCTTCACATTGGCTTATGAGATCAAACTTAGATTTGGGCTTTATCATGTTACGTTTAATTTATGCTACATATACATGTGATGAATGTATGTCGTGGATGATTGATCTATATTGTATCCCACAAAAACTAACAAACAAACAAATCCCTACAAATAGTAAGTCCAAAATGCCTTCCATAATCTATGCTTGTGAAACATTTGTTCGTCGATGTGTAGTTTCTGTCTTCATAGGGTGCACTCAATTACCTTAGGTAGGCAAGAGTGGATAATGGTTGTATCCATATTTTGCTTATGGCTAGACTTAACATGGCTATCAAAACGGTTTTGGGCATAGGGCCTAGAAAGGGATTTAAATGTCGAGACATGAGATGTTAAAATCCTAGTAATACAAGAGTTATATTTGATATAATTGAAAAAGAGTTTTTTACCTAAATACCTAAAGTTAAAGACTAGCTTAGTTGACTTAACTTTGAGTGAAATATGGATGTTGTACCCACTACATTTAAGACTTAAATTAGCTTTAGGGATATTAATTTTAGTGGGAGCTTTAATAAGAGATAAAATGGCAATAAACAATAACACATCAACTTTTACGTTGCAATCGATCCTTGAGAAGGAGAATTTGAGTGGGACTAACTTCTTTGATTGGTCACGAAACTTAAGAATTGCTCTTAAGTAAGAAAAGAAGACTTATGTAATATACCACTCATTCCAAATAATTATTCCGGTAATTTTTATTTTATTTTATTTTTATTATTATTTATTATTAAATTTTGAATTTTTAATTTGATGATCGAGAGGTTGATTTTGTGTTTAAAATTTTAATTGGGGGTTTTGGAAGTGATTAGGGTTGATAAAATTAAGTGGCATTCGGTTGAAATTGGAATTAAACAATTGGAGGAGAAGACAGCCACAAAACGCACCGTTTTTCATCGTTTTTTAAACGACAGCTCCACCGACCACAACTGCAACTTCCTCTCTTAAATCATTTCTTCACCGCCCTCCTGTCATGTCTTACTCTGCTCTTTCACTCTTACCCATCTCAGACCCGATTCTCTTCAGTTCTCTCTTTGCTTTCCATTCGTTTTTTTTCCATCAACAAAGTAAGAACGGGATTCTTCTTCCATTTGATTCATTCTTTCTTTCTTTATTCTTGTAAGCATTGGTTGTACTGTTTGGTGTTCATGGCTGTTGATGGAAGTGTAGCTTACGGTCTGGAGCATTTTAGAACAGATTTGGAGCTCGGTTTGTTAAATGTCATATATTTAAGTTGGAAAAAGAATTATGAATAAAAGTTGGGTTTGGTGAGAGGAAGTGGATTGGCCGTTAAACATCGATTATTTTGAAGTGAGTGTGGCCTTGACATACGGGTTGAAGAAAGAAAAAAATTTATGATTTCAATTAGTTTCTTCGAGTGAAATGTGCGGAACTTGTGAAAATTGACGTTGGAATTTTATTAGAGGTTACGGCTTTGATGAATGGGAGAGACGTGTTCATTTTAGTGTATGTTTGAAAGTGAAGCATGAAACTTTATAAAGTGAGAAAAAGTACTCTGATTTCGTCGTTGCTGGGCTTGGTTTATAAGAATTGAAAATACACCTAATTAGTCATGATTTTCGGATGGTTATAATATTCTGGGCATTATATCAAATGCAATTCCAAAGAAACTAAGGATTTTTTTTATTATGTATAAATTGGAGAATTATATTGTAATCAAGGAAAAGTTTGAAAACCAAGTAGTAACCTTGCATAAATTTAGGAATTGATTTATAATTTACCATAAGTTGGGAAATCAAACTGTAATTTTACATAGCTCCCGATTTTCGAGACGAGAGCGACAGATCTTCGTCCGAAATAGGATTTCTATCGTTGGGCAAGCGTCTACATTTGCATAACATATAATTTTGGTACCGCCACAATGCCAGTACCACATTTTGATATTTGTTCTATCTGTAATGGTTCAGCTTCGTGTTTCTGCCAGTGTGACCAGCCACCTGCTAGTGGTGTTTGACTGGATCATTAGCTTCGGATTTCAGGTGAGTGAAATGTCAGCTTCAGACACATAATCTGTGTTTTTAAACTCTGTATATAGTTTTTTTGTTGTATCTGGCTATGATCTGAAATTGAACTAATAATTATTTGGCTAATTAATAATCCGGATTACGTGAGTATTGATTTACAAAATTTCTGTTTCTGATATAAAATATTTATATATGGAATATATAAATATTTTCTGCAAAATGATTTATACTTTGCATGCTCGAATATTAATATTATTTATTTATAATATTCTGATATGGGACACCTAGCTACGGGGTATGTAGCTTTTAGTATACCAATACTCTGTCAAGGCCCTAGTTACCAGGGTAATTGGGTGACCGTGCATCCGGCCATATACATGCTCTATTTCATCTCGTGGCAGAGTCCACATTATCATCTTGTCTGTTCTTGTCCCATATTCTGACTCTGATAAATATATATATTTTGGTATATATATATATACACACGTATGATATCGTCTGATTGTATGATATTTGCTCAGGATGCAAACATTTTAGAAAAAAAACATTTTACTGAAAGATATTACGTATGTAGCGTGTATACTATATTGTATCTTTGTGTACACGTACGCAGTATATTTTTAAACTGTTTTCAAAACAGTTTATGTGAGGCCTGAAGCCGATCTGCAGTGTCTTTTCCTCACTAGGGATTCTTAACACTTTTATTCTTTTGCCTATCTTTAAACCGTTTTTCAGGTGACACTTTTGACGTTCAGCAACCGTCCGACACCTCGATCCCAATGAGGCATTCTTGATAACAGTGAGTGCCTCTCATCCAGGGTCTACTTTTGTTTCCGTTGTTAGAGCTTCACATCGGGTTGTTGTCGGGTTATTGGGCTACACATTTTGTATTTTGGATATTGATTTTACTTATAACGGTTTTATACTTATTTCAATATTATTTGATATATCTACGTTATTTCCTTATATACATGATTATATCTATTTTCAGTATAAAATATGTAAATTCATGGAATGTTTTAAATTCGTTAAATGTTTTGAATAAATGTATAAGTTGGGTAAAATTTTTGTACTCTGAAGCTTGTGCGAGATGGGTCGGACTTTCATAGACGGTTCCTCTTGTAAGCCGATCATGATCCAGAAACGGGTAGTGACATATATTCTATTGAATCAACAAGAATGTAAAATATAGTATCTGGCAATTGTTTAAAAAACAATATGTCTAGTAGCTATACTCCTTTATTTTATTGCTTCCGCTACGTCATATGGATATGGTGGAGGGGGTCTACGTGTTAATAAATAAATATATATATATATATATATATAATATATATTTTTTATTTATAATAATTTTTATAACTACTTAAGATTCGTCCACCCTCTCTATCAGTTTCTTTATCTGCTTCTGCTCATCAATACTATAAAGGATGTAGAGTAAATTTTGGCTCTCCAAATAAGAGCCAAAACCACTTTCTATTCTATGCATACAATATAAAAAATGCAAGCCTTATCTTTTAGTTGACTTTTTAAAATTAAATAGAAAATTTTACACTTCAAAAAATGCATTAGAGATTCTTCGCCACAAGCCACATCAATATGAAACCTTTCTCTGTGTTAATTAATTTACATTTTTATTAAAAAAAATATATGGCACAAAATAACAAAGGAAGAACTTAACTGTGAGTAAAATGACTAATGTATACTTGGAAAAAATCAGATTGAGTTACAACATCAACCCTTACACTTTTGAGGGTTAAAAATAATAAATGAATGAATGAACGAATGAAATAATCAGAAAGAATTACACAACTGAAAAAGAAAAATCAATCATGCAGTTAGTGTACAGTTTCGTTTGAAGAAAATGGAATATATGTCTAGTTGACGGCACTGCAAATCCTCCTGATCTCTCCAGCATTTCCAGCTCCAATATCTCCCATTTTGATCATGGCAGCCGCGAAATCGGCACTGAAAGTCGAAGGACTCCTGCTGTATCGCTCTACAATGCTGTCTGTGGAGCCTCCGCTGTAAAGAACTTGATCGGATTCAAGAAGACCCTTCCCTTGCATCAAATTCTTAAAGTAATTATTATCAAATGAATTTGGTGTGACCAAATCAAGCGGAGCCAAATTTGAATTCCCATCAGTAACTGGACAACGGCGCCTCCGAGTACTGGCGAATCCGGCATCAATGCTATCGTTGCTGTAGATTCTGTCACGGAATGTAAAGCATTGAGCTTGTCCTAGAGTATGAGCACCTGCATAGTACAAGAAATTTGATTAATCTTTTTAGTATTATTCACCAGGTTTCCGCAGATCATCTTTGAGGTTTAGAGGAATAAAATTCCGAGGAATAAGACTTATCAGGAAAAGTAAATATCTTTATAGTTTTGTTTTTATTCTAACCTGACAAGGCAACCATGTCTCTTTCGCTTAGGCCTTTGCTTCTAAAGTTCTAGATAAGTTGCTGTAAGCTGGATTTGAAACCGGGTAGTTCTATCAGGGCGAGATCTGGTCTAGCTGTTAAGGAATCTCTTCTTCCAAGCTTCACTGTCCAGGAAGGACCGTCAACTTATATATGTTCACGAAGAAATTAAGGTCATTTGCTGAGAAAACATTACAATTAATTAACCATTTTATTGATGACTTGATTTTATGTAGACTCACATATTCAGATGCATCTCTAGTAGCCACTGTCAAGATATCTGCGCAAGATACGACTCCAGGGCATATTCTTTCCACTTCAGACTTTGCTCTATCGATCACGTTATAACCCCTAACAGATTCTTTGTTAGGCAGTGCCGTCTTTTCAGTTTGAATTGAAGCAGTCTCATCGACCAAGATCGAAGCATCACAGCCCTACAAGAAGCAAGATTATCAGTTATACATTGCATGAACTACAAGACACAGGATCGTTAATATTGCTCAGCCTCCAAGGAGCAGTCAGTACCTGAACAAAGCAATCATGAAAATGTAAACGAATAAGAGACGCTGCCATTCTTCGTTCAGCTGCAATCGAATTTCTAACGACGGTTCGGATTGCACGGAGTGCTTTAGGACATGAATTAGAGTAATAATCTGAGGATAGTTGTGCTTCGGAACCTGAGATTACGAGAAGTGAAGTAAAGATGATGAATGAAGCTACTTTTGCAAAATGCATTGATATTTTTCGAACAGAAGTAGTCATTTTCTGATGTTTGATCAAGAGAAATTTACGGTATGATTTATGGGAACAAAATAAATTATGGTAATGATATGGAACGCCTAAGAATTTTGGAAAGAAAAAATGATGAAGTGGTTGGTGGTGGTGAATGGTGATGCATGATAAATTTATAGGACACATAAGTCAGCGCTAATTGGCTTTTACTTTGGTCTCATTTGTGTACTACCGCGTAACCGGCGCTGTTCAAATTCGGAACCCATTGCAGCATATTTTAGTAAGACAATTTCTTTCTTCTTTTACGACCAATTCATCTTTACCTGAACGAACCATTCCATTTATGGGCATAATATTATTATATGGTGAAGTGACGTGGCTATCTTTGTTTTATTTCTCTAGCTTGCCTGTTGTTGTTAAGGGTGCAAACGGGTTGATTCAGTTCGATTTTCTATATAAACTGTCAACCGAACCGACCAGTTCGATTTTACTATCTGATTATTTATAATTGAATCGTTGGTTTCAACTAACTGATCAGTTCAGTTCATTTTCGGTTTACTTCGATTTGGTCAGTTTGTTCAGTTTAAAACATTAATAAAAGTTGCATATTTTTTTTTAAAACTGAATATAAGCTACGTTTATAAATGAGAACATTCCACACAAAGTTTAATAAAATAATTAATTCTCCAAAGTCCAAATAAATCAAAATATAAAAGCCAAGTCCAGTCAAATTTTAAATTAACACAAACCAAATTAAAACCAGTTTAAAATAAACATAAAAAAGTTAAATTTTCATCTTCAACAAACATCATCAGTAAATCCAAATCCAAACTAAACGTGAAGAGTCAAACTTTCATCTTCAAAGATCATCATCCAGCAAAGAGAAATCCAACTCCCATATTCACGACTCATCAAAATTTGCATAAAAAGAGAAAAATAGTGAAAATTAATATTTATAAAGCAAATAAAAATGTGAAATAATTTCAACTAGGCAACAAATAAATACCTTTAGCAATTTCCTCATATTTCTCAACCTCATCTAACAATTCCTTCAAATCAATGGGTTCTTCATTTAATCTCAACCAATTTTGATTACAAACAAGAGCATCAACAGTTCTAGGAGATAAAGAACTCATATAAGAATCCACAATTCTATCACTTGTTGAAAAGGCAAATTCAGATGCAATTGTAGAAACAGGAACAACTAGCACTTCTTTAGCCATTAAAGATAAACATGGAAACTTGTAAGCATTTTTCTTCCACCAATTCAAAATATTAAAAGACTCGATATTAGCCTATACACTTTCCAAAAGATACCGACTCAACTAAGATTTATTTTTCACTGTTTCATCATTCTTTAATTGCTCCACAAACTTTGATTTTAGCAAACTAGTACAATCATCATCATCCTCCGTTCCAACTTCAACATTGTTACATAAACTTTCTTTCCCAACAGCCAAAGGACCCTCCTCATCAATAGAAATCAAACCCTCATAGTACATGTATGTCTATTAAGAGCAGGCTCTATTTTCTCAATAATCTCAACCGCCTTACTCTCATCATACAATTGTTTCAAACAAAAAGAAACATATTCCATCTTATATCTAGGATCTAAAACAATTGTAATGTGCAAAAAGTAATTGATAGAATCAAAATTTTCCCAATATTTTTCAAACTTCAGTTTCATTTTCTTGGCACCTTCAGACAATAAAGGATCACATGAAGCACACAATTGATTAAGACTAACATGCACTTGTGCAATTTCATGAAAAAATGCATTTTAAGTGACATACAACGAACTGGAAAGCTTTAAAGTCACATTGTAAAACATCTTCAAAAATTCAACAAAAACCCTAACATTCTTCCAATCCTCCCCGGTGGGAGGCCCCTTTATCTTTTTCTGATCATAGTAAGTCATATACTCATTGTCTTCTTCACCCAACCTTTCAAAAGCTTTCTCATATTTCTCAGTTGCCTCTAACATAAGATAGGTGAAATTCCACCTAGTTTCCACATCGAGACACAACAAACTTCCACATTCAATTTTTTCTTTCTCAACACATTTTTGAAAAGCTATCAATCTAGCCGAAGAAGACCTTACAAATCTAACCACACTTCTTACTTTCACAATACTAGCATTAGCTTCAAACAAACCATCCTTTACAAGCAAATTAAGAATATGGACAGTACACCTCACATGCAAAAATTCATTGCTCAAAATAGTGGTTTTCCACATTTTAGTTTTAGCTTTCAAATGCCCTACTGCTATGTTGTTTGAACTACCATTATCAATAGTCAAAGTGAGAATTTTATCAATGCCCCAACCTAGCAAACAAATCTCTAATTCCCTCCCAATTGTCTTCCCTCTATGATTTGATACTTGCCTAAAATTCAAGACTCTTTTATGCAATTTCCAGTCCTCATCAATCCAGTGGGCAGTTAAGCACATGAAATTAATATTCTGAACTGAAGTCCAAATGTCAGTAGTTAAGCAAACATGCTGATTCCTCATATTTTGTCTCAAAATCTGCCTCATTTCCTAAAACATTTTCATGCACTCTCTTGTAATTTTCATCTTACATGGCACTATAAATCTAGGCTCCATTATATAACAAAATTTTCTAAGCCCTCCCCCTTCTACAACCTAAACGGTAACTCATCTGTAATTACCATTTCTGCTAAAGCCGTTTTGCATTTCTCAAAATCAAATGAATGAGTTTTAAGTTGACTAAAATTCCCATCTCCATCACTCTCTTTCTTAATGTCAAAACATAGAGTCTTTTGATTGTCTTTTTTCAGCCTATAAAGATTCTTCTTACAATGATTTTCCAAGTGACTTCTCATATTAGTAGTACCACTGTTTTAGCATCACATGCATATGAGTGTCCACAACAATTATAAACAGCCCTAGGATGTTTAGCATCATCATTTTTTGTAAAGTGATCCCACACCATTGATCTTTTCTTAGAACTAGGCTTAGGATTTAAGTGAGGAACAACAGTACTAGTAGGAGTTGAAACAGGTGTTCCAACGGGAGTTGAACCTGGAGTAGTGGTTGGAGTAGAGACTGGACTGTCAACATTAATCCACTCCATCAAGGAAACATGTGGCACTTCAATAGATAACGTGGGCAACTTTTCACCACTTTCATTAGGCTTACACATTTTAACCCTACAAAAAATATATATAATTATATTAGGAAACCAGCTTTAATAATTCATTTTGAACTCCAAATTATATAATTAAAAGAAACTGACCCACTGCTTAATAAAAGGATTCTTAGTTTCTACATATATAAATTTCACCTATCAGTTATCAGTATATAATATTCATCAAAAAAACAGAAAGAACTGAGAAAAAATAAAAAATAAACCTAATGGCATGATTAAATACTCCTAGATTTTGTTCTCTACTATGGTTGTCTGTATAGTTTAATTGAATGTTAGTTTAATTGAAAACACAAACATAATTCATTTTGAGAGTTTTCAGATAATTTCAAAAGTTTGTTCAAAACGTTTTCAATTTTAAATAGAACATAAAAAAATCTGACATTTTGTACACCCCTAACATAAAAAAATTTTAAACCGAGTTAAAAAACTGACAGTCATATAATTAAAAACCACACAAGCTTTGTGGTTTCAAGAAAAAATTACCAATCTGAGTGATAAGCTGTAGGCTTTTAGAAATTGACCAAGAGTCCGGGTGAGTTCGAGTCTGAAATAACAAAAGAAAGGGGAAATGATTTTATGAGCTGTTCTGAATAAAATCCTACACGATTTGACAAAAGAAGGGGAAACGAGTAAGTCTGCTCTAAATAAAAATGATTTTATGAGCTGCACGATTTGACTTGCAAAATAGTTCATAAATAATTTTTACATAATTAGAGTTTAATCAAAATTTTCAAGAATAATTACCAATCTGAGTAAGCCTTAGCTGAGACCGATTTGTCTTGTCTAGATTATCAAAAACCTAAAACTAAAAACAAAAGTAAACATTAAAGAGTGAGTCTTGGAGCAAAAATAAAAGCAACATTAATCTGATCTACTTGCCATTGCAAAAGTAGGGACATCAGACGAAGAAAGACACAAAAGAGAGGAGAGATGAGTGTAGGAGCGGCGGAAAATGGATGGGTGATTGAGTGTAGAACCTAAGAGGTGGGAGAGAGTGAAGAGTGAAGATTGTGCAAGTGAGTCGAGAGAATATCAAGAGTGAGTTGAGAGAGAATCCAGAAAGAGTGAAGAGAAGCGGAGGAGAAAGACTCTAAATTCTGAATGGTCTATCTAGGTTTAGGTTTAGAATAATATTATATACAAACCATCAAAGCTGCGTCGTTTTGTATAGTATAATACAACTTCGGTTCGGATCGGTTAGAATTTTGAATAGCTAAAACCGCCGTCAAATTGAACCTTTCAGTTTTCATATTTTTGCATTCACATCCATCTATTTTCCTTCAGTTTTGAGTTCGGTTTGGTTCGGTCAATTTTTTGGTTCTTTTGTTTTTTGTTTACCCCTATCTAAACGTCCATAGTCAACGATTATCGGTATTGGGAGTCGACAATCAGCGAGACTATTACATGGTTTGGTTGGTTCTATTTTCCATGAAAAGCAGTTATGTGATATCTGGGCCAAACGTGTAGGCGCACAGTTAAGTGTCAATGTGGCTGCTGGATTGACCCGCTGTTGAGAGACCACATAATGAATTACTTGAGTGTTAATAGAGAAATCTCAACTGTGGAAGATGATGTAACTAGTCCTTTGACTTAAGATCACCAAGACATGCTAATGTCTAATCATGTAACTTTGATCACATTCTACGCAACCTGAGTAAGGTTGTTAAAAAGGTGAAGGTTGGGTTTCATCACGAAACATTTGAGTATGGTGTGTGACCAATATAGAATTGTCACCCTTAGGAATATGAGGGAAGTGTCTCATTGGGCCTATCAATTGAGTAAAGAAAGCTTAAATACATGTTCATGGCCTAAGTGGTTGTAACTTGAGAAGTTGAATCAATTTGGTTTAGTTTCTCTTAACTAGGTAATTAATGAATTCTTTCGAGTGGAGAGGTTGACAATATCCATGCCCTATACTTGAAGAGACACGAAATGACAAGGGATCGAATTACACGGTAATCTTTCATAAAAGGCATAAGTCGCTCCACGACAACCCGAGTTCGCTTGAGGATATGATGGTTAGTTAGGGCCCAACCTTACTAAGTAATTTAAGAGTCAAATCCTAGGTTACTACCCTCATGAATTAGGGCCTAGAGGGTCACATACAATAACACGTTGTAAGGATAACGTTAATCATGAAATGAATAATATTCAAGTAAGCAATCCTAGTTTGACTAGGATTCCTATTTTGAACATCGTTGAAGAGGTGACCTAAATATATAGGATACATTAAGATGATACCTAATTAATTTAGAAACCCGAAAATTTCATTTCATATGAGAGTCCTAGTTTGTCTAGGATTCCTAATCGAAATGGGAGTCCTAATGCCACTAGGAAGAGTTCTAAAATGGAAACTAATTATCGTCTTATGTTTCAATGGAACTAATCCTAACACTTGGATCATTCTAAATATTGAGAGTCCTAATGCAATTAAGATTCCTAATTATGGTGGGATTCCTATTATGAATAGGATTTGAGAAACGACAAAACTAGTTCAACTAGATTGTGTCAGTACTAAGGGTTTAGTGCGCAATAGTGAGTAGTCCTAATTTGATTAAGGACATCTCGAGATGAGTTCTAATTAAATTAGGATTCTCCATGTTTATTTAATTATTAGATAATTGAATAAAATACAAATCCTTGTTGAACTTGGATATATGTTGCAACGGGCTTATAGATATTACGCTTATGCTTATTTAATGAGTAGAAACTTAAAACTCATCAAGCCCAAGTTAATTCCCATTCCTATTGTAAGAATGAGTTTAATTTAGAGTTAATTATGATGTATACTTAATTAAATTATAGATTTGTACAAATACAAATACTAGTTTAGTATTTCTTAAAAGGTTAGGATACCAAATTTAGTTGTGTAAATGCCATAATTTTAAAATAGAATCTCAATAATTGCATAATATATAACATCAAAATCTCATATCATCCCCATATTTTAGTCTGTCTCTTTCTCTCTCTACCACCCTTTCCTCTCTCTACGCTATTCTCTCTCTCATATGCATCTCTCTCACTTTGCACTTCTCTTCTACTTACCTTCTCTCTTCCTCTCCCTCCTCAACAAACCCTAGCCACCCTTTCCTTCTCATCTCTTCCTCTCTCTCCTTAGCAAACCCTAGCCGCTGCCAAGTTGAAGCTCAAGCCACGATCTAGAATCAAGAAATACTCTGGAATTGAAGATCTTCTCGCCTCAGTTCGTAGATCTAAAGTGGTGGTGTATTGTTTGATTGTTTTCTTTTTTTTTTAAATTTGAATTTTTTTTGTATTTGTGCTTATAATGACAAAGTTTTGATGTATTATGTGAGATTTTTTGTGGTGGTGCCTTGATTGGGTTGTTTTTTTTTGTTTTGATTGGGCAGCGATGGCGATGGAGACTTTTGAACAGTTTTGTGTTTTGTTACGGAGACCTCGAAGACCTTCGGAGACCATTGTGCACTGAATTAATTACCATTAAAATAATTAAAACTTGCTAATAAACATGAATAAATTAGTTAATTAAAAATCTTCAAGTGAATCAAATTTCTTATAAAAAAAATTAATATTCACAAATAATTCAATTTAATTCAAAAGACCTTCAAGTGAAAACTCCTGGAGACCTCCAGTGAAAACTCCTGAAGACCTTTAGTGGAGACCATTGGAGATCTCTAGTGGAGACCTATTGAGACCTCCAGTAGAGACCTCTAGAGACTATTGGAGACATCCAATGAAGAACCCTAAAGACCTTCAGTGAAAACCCTTGGAGGCCTCTAATAGAGACCGCTGAAGACCATTGGAGACCTCTAGTAGATACTTTTGGAGATCTCCAGTGGAGACCCCTGAAGATCATTGAAAACCTCAAATGGAGACCTTTGGAGACCATTGAAAACCTTCAGTAGAGACCCCTGGAGACATTTTCTGTTAATTTGATTTTCTCGTGAAAAATCAATTTCTCGCGAAAATATCACGATTATGAAAATTTGGCATTTTTTAAGTTTGGGTATCCACATGTTTCCATTATTGGAAATCTGTTTGGCAGCTTATATTTTTAAAATTTGTATATTTTTAATTAAAATAAATATGTGATTTTCCCTTTAATTTGCTGCTAAGAAAGAGGGTGTGGTCATCCATAATGAGTCCTTAAAGGATCTGGAATATCTTCCTATAAGATAGGAAGATATCTCACTTGATGTGAGCTATAATCATAGAGATATTATAGGAGGTGTTTAGCAAACCCCAACCCTATTTGGACTAGGGTATTTAAGAGTCTTTTAAGTGAATTTTTGGCAGCCTTAGTCGTGAACAGGGAGAAAAAAATGTTTCTGCCCTTAGTGCCCTTCTTCTTGCCAAAATCTCTAAACCCCTAGCTCTATAAAAGTATTCATAGCACACCGATTCGAACCCACTCCTGAGCCGCAAACTCTTAGCTGTGATTATGGACCAACGTAGTGTGGTTAATGATAGAAACACCATACTTTTGGTGTTGTGGAATGGTAGACCAAACATGAAAGAATCAACAAGTTCGCAACTCAAACGTGTTCTTCAAAGTTATTCGATGTTTTTACAAAGTAAACATTCGCAACTCCTTTATTGTATGTATAGGTTGTTTGCATGGATCTTGCTATTGATAATGTGTAAAATTTTTAAAATTCTGCTGTGTTTTTCCTGCACATTATCCAACAATCAGCTTGTTGCACGCCTCGCTCCATATGAAAAGGGGAAGTGAGTGATCCGTTGACAAGAATAGAAATCTGAGAAGTTTCCAACCACTGCCGAATCCAAGAGATCCAAGTATCATTGAAGCCCATAGCAGTAATAACTGAAATAATAAAGTCCCATGAAACACAATGGAACGCCTTCTCAAAATCTAACTTTTAAAGAACAGCACTGGAATTTCTTTTAGAAAAAAAAATGAGTCAATTCAGAAGCGATCATAGAACACTTATGAATATTCTTGCTTTGAACAAAGGCAGGTTGGATGTTTGAGACAATTGAGGGAATAACAGATTTTAGTTGTAAGGAGAGTGTCCTTGAAATCAGCTTGTATATGCCATTAGTTAGACTTATTGGCCGATAGTCTCTTAACTGACAGGACCCTGCAATCTTTGGAACTAAAACCAAAAAACAAGAGTTGAGGCCATTGGTTCAGTGATAAAAAAAAATTCCCCATATGAAATTGAGGCAGCAAATTATTTCTATACTGAATTCTTGTTGTCTTATGAATAAAACGAGAATTTTTATCCCCTCAGACTCCAATTCAAACGAGACTTTTGAAGCCAATTCTAACTGTCTTGTGGAGTTCAAGAAATCAGCTTTTAATTGAGACAATTAGCCAGCTCCTCGTCATCAAGAGATCTAAAATCAGTGGCAACTTCTAACTCAGACATTTGCACTCGAAGGTCCTCCACAAGCCTTTCAATACACCCAAAGACATAAATATTTAATTATTCATTCCCTATTTCATTTTTGGTTAATAAATTATGAATTTCTTAACTAAGTAATTAATTAATTATAAATTCATAATGTGTAGTTAATGAATTATGCTTATTTCGTCATAAGTATTTTTTTTTCAACAAGACACATGGACTATAACGTTATACGACTTTAAGTGTCATGTGACATGTCACATCCACCTATAACGTTAATATTTAATAGTAAATTCTGTCTATTAACTATCAATATGAAAATCGTGTCTTTTTTTTAATGAAAAAGGAAAGATTAGGGCATTTTAAGTCATTAACCTATTATTATATTATGATGTTAATTTTATATGTAGTGTTGAAAATAGAGACAGAATTATTATATTACTTGCGGATATAATGTGGCTTGACTACAGGGGAAAAAGAAAAAGAAAGAAAGAAAGGATTCACGTACATTAATGAAGCATTTAAAAGATGAAAGTCCAACCGATTAATAAATGTCATTTTCTGACTTTGACCATTCCAGTTAATATTAGTTCTCTATCTTTAATTTGTTGTTTCGCTGAATATCTAGACTGCATAATCACCAGGAACTAATAATCAAAACATACTGAAGACTTTACTGCAAAATGCCTACAATCAACTCTTTGATTTGGTCAACTACGTAGAAATTCCACGAAGTAATACTATCCCACAATATGGATGGTATTTTTGTTTTGGAATAGTAGCTGTCGCTGTATAAGGATTTATACTGCAGATTATGGGAGAATAAGTCGTTTAGATTCTCTCTTGCATGCATATCTATATTGTTATAGATGTCATATTACTATTTAAGATAGTTCTAAAAAGATTGTCACTTTTCTTAAAAAATTTAATAATTTTGTTTTATTTTCTATTTTTATCCCTTATTAATGGATGAAAATTTTTTTATATCCAACAAAATCCCAATAATATTTATTATATTAGTAAAAGTATAAAAATAAAAATAAAATCTCATTTATCTTTTTTAATCTTTATGTTAAAAAAATAACAATTTTTATGAAACAGAGATAATATTATTTATACAGTTTGATCAATAAGCCAGTGGTTGAAGCAGTAAATCAGTGAGTCAGTTTTTTGTCCGATTCTAATAATACAGACCATTGAAAAGATGAAAGGTCAGCCCATTATTAAAGGTCACTTTCTGACTTTGACAATTCAAACATATAGTTGTTCTCTATCTTCGTTCATTCGCTGAATACGTCTAAATCGAAATTGTTGACGTAGAATATCTAGACTACATAATCACCAGCAACTTCCTATCCACATTCCCAAAAGCTACAACTAAACTGCATGCATGCAGACATACTGCAGACTTTACTGCAAAATGCCTGCAATCAACTCTTTGATTTGTTCAACTAATTAGAATCCGGATTATGTTTGTCTCGATATAGGACTAGAAGCTGTCCGCGTATAAATATTTATACTGCAGACAATGAAGAATAAGTCTCTGAAATTCTGTCTCCTGCATTTATATCTGTATTATTATAAATAGGATGTCAGAGCTCTGCATTTCCAACATCTCAATTATTCAAATATTGTTCACAAAGCATTTCCTTCAGTTTTCGAATCCCTTGTTTGGTTTTAAATATTTGACATATCTTCTGGGTGTTAAAGAATAATATATATACATAGATATAAAACCGCATGGCTTTTTCTTTACGTCTTACTTGCATGGTTTTCGCTGCATGCTTGCTTTTCTCAAGCTTGCAATGCCAATCACAATTTTCTTCAAGTTTCTATGACAGTACTTGTCCAAATGCGCTGAGCACTATTCGTTCCGCTGTTAGAACAGCCATTGCGCGCGAGCGGAGAATGGCGGCTTCACTCATTCGCCTTCATTTTCATGACTGCTTCGTTCAGGTAATTAATTGTTTCAGATATTATCGTTCCCTTGGATCAACTTTGTTTTCCAGTTATACTTAAAATGCCTGATTCTTGTCAAAATGCCTAATTTTCTTTTTTGTGGTTCTTAGGGTTGTGATGGTTCGATCTTGCTTGATGATACTCCAACAATAAGAGGGGAGAAATTTGCACGAAATAATAATAATTCTGTGAGAGGTTTTGAAGTTATAGATAACGTTAAGGCCCAAGTAGAGAGCCAGTGCCCTGGAATTGTTTCTTGTGCCGACATTGTCGCCGTAGCAGCTCGTGATGCATCAGCTTATGTAAGTCACTACATAACCATTTCATTCATATTTAATACCAGAAAACCGTAACTAAGGACATACAAAATTTTATTTTTCTTATATTAATTATACATATACCGCAACTTTTTGGGCATAAAAATTAGGTTGGAGGACCATCATGGACGGTAAATCTTGGAAGAAGAGATTCCACCACTGCAAGCTTTACTGAAGCAAATAACGACCTTCCTGGCTTTGGTGACAGTCTTGAAAGGCTCATTTCTTTGTTCGATAGGAAAGGACTAACTACAAGAGATATGGTAGCCCTTTCAGGTATGTGTATCGTCAAATAAAATTATTACAAATGTCTAATTTTAACTTTGAAAAAATACAGATATCGGATCACTGAAAAAAATCACATACGATCAATTTATGAAATTACAACTGAAGGAAAAATATGTATACTTGAGTCTACTTAAGTACTCTTACTAATCTGATATGAGTAGGAAAATATTTCAACTCTAATGCTCATGGAAGTTAAATTCATGTGACATAGTTTGGAAACTGTAATGTTTATTATAGTTTAATATATAGCATATAATATCAACACGTTTGTTTTTTTTTTAAAAAAAAGTCATGTCGCTCTCTATTTTTATTATTTAAAAATTTGTTATTCGCTATATGTGCTATATTTTAAATGCTACACTTTCCAAACAAACCCATGATTTAAAAATCACAAAAACATAAAATTACATTTTCTCAAAAATTAATTTGTGATTTAACTTATACCAAACATAAATCACTTCTAATTACTAACTTCCGATTTGCCTTTGTAAAACAACAGGATCGCATACAATCGGGCAGGCAAGATGCTTGACGTTCCGTGGAAGAATTTACAATAACGCAAGTGACATCGACGCGGGATTTGCCAGCACGAGAAAACGTAATTGTCCGGCCGGGGTTGGAAACGGAGACGGAAATCTTGCACCACTTGATTTAGTCACACCAAACTCTTTTGACAACAACTACTTCAGGAATCTTATTCAGAGGAGAGGGCTTCTTCAATCCGATCAGGTTCTCTTCAGCGGTGGTTCTACAGACAATATAGTTAATGAGTACAGTCGGAACCCTTCAGTATTCAGCTCGGATTTTGCTGCCGCGATGGTGAGGATGGGAAACATCGATCCCCTCACTGGTTCTCAAGGGGAGATCAGAAGGCTTTGCAATGTCGTTAACTGATTCACAATTGCCGAATTATTCTTCGAAATTCAACTACCAATGTTGCAAATTCGTTTATTTATTTATTTATTTATTTTTCCTCTAATTGTGTTTATTATTTCATTGTTCTTTTCAGTGAACTTTGTTTAATTTATATGAATGCATAACTGAATTGTAATGTTTTTTCAATCCCAAATCTATACTCTATTTTAAAATCATTTTCTTGTGCAGTTTTCAAAACATTGGTGAACAAGAACACAACATTTTTCTCTTGATAAACCAAGCAAGCCAACCACATCAACTGAAATTAGGCAACGTATGTAAAAAGCTTGAATTACAGCATTGGAATTTCTTTAAAACATATACAAATAAAATAAATAAAACAAAGTTCATGTTTCCAAGAGATGAACTTGCCACAGCCAACAAAAGTGAAGATAAAACTTGCGGATAAAACTTCAGCCGAAATTCTTCAAAAGCAAGGCGCTGGCCAGCTCAAAATCAATTTTCATTCCCAAGCAACTGAAATCATAGAGTTGGCTAGTCCAGACTCCTCAAAGGTCAACTTAGAATCAAAATCCAAACTCTTTGCTCCTGGAATTGCCTGTGTCAAACGAAACGGCCTAGTCCCCGCTTCCTCTAGCAGAGAGGAGCAGAATGACCACAAAAGCTGCAGAAAGCCAATAAACAAAATTCAAGGATATTATGCCTCACCAGCATTATATCTGATCGCAAAAAGCTATCATCAGAGCACAAGCATGCTAAGATTTGCTTCATCAAAACTCAGAATTGCTAACACTTCTTTAAATTATCTTTATCCTAATCATTTGTAAAAGCTTGAACAAGTAACAATGTATGAATTAAGTAAATATAATAAGCTGGTAAAAAGAAAAATGTAAAAATCCTTTCTTTGTTGCGTCAGACATAAGTTGAAAATATGATCTTTCTTACCTGAATTTGATCAGTTTTTAGAAAATTTCTCTGGACCCTTCGTCCATCAGGAAGGCGAACTCCAACCCTGCAAAGAAGGCTTCTATCACTTTTTGGTTCTTCAGGCAGAGGTGGATATGTATCCTTCTTGGTAGATAAAGCTTCTTCCACTTCTCTAGCACTGGTTTTGCCTTTATCATTGGAAGATACCGCAGTAGACTCTTTTTTGCTATCCACTGCAGTGGCAGTAATATCCTCTGCAGGTTCTACAGGACGTCAAGTTGATGCAGTAAGAACCCAGACTAGTAAGGTAAAATTTTGAAGTAAGAAAAAAAGACTCTTAGGCAACATTATTTGCAGGCATAACCATGGGTTTATAAGCCATGTGTTCAACTTACAAGTCCTGCTTTAAGGTGAGACCAAGTAAACTTGAACAGAGTCGGAAAAAAAATATCATGATAACACAACAGACACGCACGCAAAATGAAAAACAGACGTGCTCGCACGTTGATCACCAAATTGTACTAAAAAATGGAACTAAGGAAATAAGGTCCAAACCATCAGAAGTAATACACTCGGGCCAAACTTTGGAATGGTACGTACTAATCAAAAATAGAGGCATCAATAGAGGCTGATTTAATTGGAGGTCAGAAACTTTTTTTTTCTTTCTTTCTTCTTTTTTATTTTTGGGATAGTGGCAAGCAAAAGAATAGGCCACCTTTATAGAGATTTAGAAGTGGAATAACATATTACTTAATACTGTCATAGTTTCTGATAAATCAGAATGAAGAGTGATAGGAACATTTGGAAAAATTAGAAGTGTAAGAACATATTACTTGTATTGACATAGTTCCTCATGAATCAGGATGAAGTGTGATAGGATTATTGAGATTTAAATTGCACAACAAAGTCGAATTCTATTAGTGAAGCTTTTTAGCACTTCTTAGAAACCCTAGAGGCCAGTTCTCACTACAAATTGCCAGCAACTTGCTGAGACATATTCAAAGAATATTCCAAAAGGTACCAAAATTGTTACTTACGTTTGTTTTTCTCTGGCAACGCAGAATTTCCCCTTGGGCGTTTATGAGAGAGTTTTTTGTGATGATCCCTCGGGCCCCCATCCATGAAAGACACTATATCCTAGAATAAGAAAATGTTTCAAGAATTTAGAAAGACTATTTCCAAATCAAGTTCAGATATTAAAGTACTAATAGCTCAATTTCTTCAAAGGCAACAATTTTTCCTATATTGTCAAGCTGAAGCAGTATACATCAACATTATATATTACCTCAAGCAAATTCTCGGGCTGTACCATTCCAGTCCATGAGCGCATTTTCTGTCCAGTTATTGGATCAATAACAAGAATTACTGGAATGGAATCCAACTTGTAGTAAGTGCATACTTTCCTTCCCTCACTCGTATCATCATATACCTAAAAAGATGAACTAATATCAGATGAACAAAGAGGCCAAATACCATTTATAACAA